>OX328128.1:5264852-5289922 GCA_946811695.1 Gonocerus acuteangulatus | reverse complement strand
CCTTGTTAGGAAGGATTCTAGGATGACCTGGAGTTACCTTGCGCCATCCAACCACAGCCTGCGACTAGCAGGGAGGATTGGAGGCGAATGAGGCATGGCCTGTGATATCCTGAGGAGAGAAAATATCCATCGATATCACTCTCACTTATTATAATCTCACTGATTTTTCATTCCACGACACTACACTACCTTAGTAGATCCCGTGGCCACTTTCTATTAAGACGTCTTGGTGGAGAGGAAGGATGATTGGTGCTGGATAAGGATTGGACTATAGGATTAGGATGATTGATTATTTTACCATGGAAAGAAGAGTAAATTAACGCGTAGTAAAATGAAAAATATTGAAAAATAATCTTAAGAGGTGAAGATAGATAGCCGTCGAGGTGATAAGGAGTTGGGATTTGGCTAGGAAAACTTCGAAAATGATTTTTGTAAAACTCTATATTGAGGATGTTTCGGCTAATCTTTGGTAGCCTTCGTCAGGTAAAAAAATAAAACAAGTATTACAGAATTACTGAAGGAATAATTAAAAATAATATTTTACATCGACAACATAAATACCGCTTTATAAAAGCATTTTTCAGTTTCTAATATCAGGCTGTACCGTATGAAATGTCAGTTTTGGACTTGCCGATTTCCTTCAAATGTCTTGAAACTGTCGTGGCTCCTACTCCGAGTTCTTTGGCATATTCCCTAGTGCTCTTTGAGGGACAAGCTTCAACCCTTTCTTTCAGGTGGTCATTGTCAAGCTTGGTTTCTTGCCTTCCTCGCTCCTCGTTGTCAAGGTCAAAATTTCCACTTCGAAACCTGGAAATCCACAGGTAAACAGTTCGTTCATTCGCCGTTCCCTCCCCGAACGCCGTGTTAATGTTCATACACGCCTCAACAGCACTATGAGCGAGCTTAAATTCATAACGAAAAATAATACGGATCTCCGTTGAAGTCATAATTTAAGTTTTATTTTTTTTTCTGAGGGGATCGTTCTCACAACACAGTACGCAAGTTACTGATTAAATAATAGGAATAAAAGAGCTTTAATTCTATATGAATAACAATGATGTTTGTAAATAATGAAATAAAAAAAGGGAAAGGATTAAATCGCGAAGTAAACAAAACTGACATTTCATACGGTACAGCCTGATAAGTAACAATAAATTATAAACAGGCAGGTGATAAATAGTTTTTCATAAAACATAGTTAAGACTATGACACTTATCAAAAACATCAAGGTAAAATAACATAAGAACAGAGAAAAAAATGATATTTTTAATGTTTAACCCATTGGATGCGACGCCCGAGAATACTCGCCGGAGAAAGATATTCTTCGGAGGCAACGCCCGAGTATTCTCGCCACAGCTGTATCTCTTGATTGTGAGATAAACATGAAAATAATGATTAGTAACGAGCGCCTAAGTAAAAAAAACAAAAAAAAAAAAACCGGGTGCGTACGGCCACTCTAGGAGAGGGAGTTTGGTCCGCCTGTGGAGGGAGTAGGCAGCTAGCCCACGTCGCATCGAAAAGGTTAATAATAACTAAAATACTACATAATAATGAATGCTAGGTAGGTGCATTTAGGTATGGTAGGTGGCCATGGTCAGTCAGTTCTTTTAGTAATTCTGTATTTTTGTTTGTAAAAGAGCATGCGGAAATGTCCTGAAATATATTTTTCTATAAACATTTTAGTAAAATTACATTTGTAGTAAAGTTGCATGCCCAGTAAAATTGCATTTAAGTAAATGCCGTGAGTAATTAAATAACATATGTAAAAAATTCACAAATATATTACAGTTACATAAATAGTAATATTACAATTATTGTAAAATCAGAGTTGGGCATAATTTTATTTATAAATAAAAATACGAATTTATTCGTACTTCATATATTTGTGAATACGAATATAAATAAATTCGTACTTCATATATTTGTGAATACGAATATAAATAAATTCTTATTCATAAGTGTGAATATGAATTTATTTTTATTCACATATATTAAATATAAAAATACAAATAAAATTTTATTCGCAAATTTTTCTGCGAATAAAAATAAATTCACAGAAAAAATTGTAAATAATCACAAAAAATGTGAATATTTACAAAAAATCAAGTGATTACAAAAAAAATCACATTAAAATATACGAATAAAAATGTATTCACATTATAATTTGTGAATAAAAATTTATTCACAATAAAATTCGCAAATAAATTATGGATTTATTCGTATTAAAATGATATTACGAAAGTTATTGAAGGTGCAGATTTTTTTTTTTTTTTTTTTTTTTTTTTTTTTTTTTTTTTTTTTACGGAGGTACAGATGACAAATTGTGTCCCTGCAGCATGGCTGGTGGTTTGGCGGTGGTAATAACCTAGACGTTAAACGCCTTTAAAAAAAAAAAAAAAAAATCACCTTCAATAACTTTCATAATATCATCTTAATACGAATAAATTCATAATTTATTTGCGAATTTTATTGTGAATAAATTTTTATTCACAAATTATAATGTGAATAAATTTTTATTCGTATATTTTAATGTAATTTTTTTTTAATCATTCGATTTTTTATAAATTTATGTGAATTTATTTTTATTCGCAGAAAAATTTGCGAATAAAATTTTATTTGTATTTTTATATTTAATATATGTGAATAAAAATAAATTCGTATTCACACTTATGAATACGAATTTATTTATATTCGTATTCACAAATATATGTAGTACGAATAAATTCGTATTTTTATTTATAAATAAAATTATACCCAACTCTGTGTAAAATGACAGAGATAATATTATTACTTATCATGTAAATTTAGATATATTATTGTAAAATGACAGAGATAATATTATTACTTATCATGTAAATTTAGATATATTATTGTAAAATGACAGAGATAATATTATTACTTATCATGTAAATTTAGATATATTATTGTAAAATGACAGAGATAATATTATTACTTATCATGTAAATTTAGATATATTATTGTAAAATGACAGAGATAATATTATTACTTATCATGTAAATTTAGATATATTATTGTAAAATGACAGAGATAATATTATTACTTATCATGTAAATTTAGATATATTATTGTAAAATGACAGAGATAATATTATTACTTATCATGTAAATTTAGATATATTATTGTAAAATGACAGAGATAATATTATTACTTATCATGTAAATTTAGATATATTATTGTAAAATGACAGAGATAATATTATTACTTATCATGTAAATTTAGATATATTATTGTAAAATGACAGAGATAATATTATTATTTATCATGTAAATTTAGATATATTATTGTAAAATGACAGAGATAATATTATTACTTATCATGTAAATTTAGATATATTATTGTAAAATGACAGAGATAATATTATTATTTATCATGTAAATTTAGATATATTATTGTAAAATGACAGAGATAATATTATTACTTATCATGTAAATTTAGATATATTATTGTAAAATGACAGAGATAATATTATTATTTATCATGTAAATTTAGATATATTATTGTAAAATGACAGAGATAATATTATTACTTATCATGTAAATTTAGATATATTATTGTAAAATGACAGAGATAATATTATTACTTATCATGTAAATTTAGATATATTATTGTAAAATGACAGAGATAATATTATTACTTATCATGTAAATTTAGATATATTATTGTAAAATGACAGAGATAATATTATTACTTATCATGTAAATTTAGATATATTATTGTAAAATGACAGAGATAATATTATTACTTATCATGTAAATTTAGATATATTATTGTAAAATGACAGAGATAATATTATTACTTATCATGTAAATTTAGATATATTATTGTAAAATAACACCAAACAATTTTTTCGAAGCACACTCAAGTCGGAGCAATGACCGATCATAGTTGACCGAAAAAATGGGTAGGAGACTACTTGTAGATAACTCGTCCCTAATAGATTTGATGTGAATAGCAGAAAAACGTAAACATGAGAATTGTGTCTGAAAAGTAACTAAGTGTTACTAGTTAATAGAGATAGGAGGACTAGTAGTGAATGGGTCTAGGATTACTCGCCATTATCCAATTGCTGTAATAGCTCCTGGAATCTAGCATCAACTAGTTGCGGGTTTTTATATTTTCCTATTCTCAATGAAGGTCTAACAACAGCTGCTAAATCTAGCATCAACTAGTTGCGGGTTTTTATATTTTCCTATTCCCAATGAAGGTCTAACAACAGCTGCTAAATATAGCATCAACTAGTTGCGGGTTTTTATATTTTCCTATTCCCAATGAAGGTCTAACAACAGCTGCTAAATCTAGCATCAACTAGTTGCGGGTTTTTATATTTTCCTATTCCCAATGAAGGTCTAACAACAGCTGCTAAATCTAGCATCAACTAGTTGCGGGTTTTTATATTTTCCTATTCCCAATGAAGGTCTAACAACAGCTGCTAAATATAGCATCAACTAGTTGCGGGTTTTTATGTTTTCCTATTCCCAATGAAGGTCTAACAACAGCTGCTAAATCTAGCATCAACTAGTTGCGGGTTTTTATATTTTCCTATTCCCAATGAAGGTCTAACAACAGCTGCTAAATCTAGCATCAACTAGTTGCGGGTTTTTATATTTTCCTATTCCCAATGAAGGTCTAACAACAGCTGCTAAATATAGCATCAGTTAGTTGCGGGTTTTTATATTTTCCTATTCCCAATGAAGGTCTAACAACAGCTGCTAAATCTAGCATCAACTAGTTGCGGGTTTTTATATTTTCCTATTCCCAATGAAGGTCTAACAACAGCTGCTAAATCTAGCATAAACTAGTTGCGGGTTTTTATATTTTCCTATTCCCAATGAAGGTCTAACAACAGCTGCTAAATCTAGCATCAACTAGTTGCGGGTTTTTATATTTTCCTATTCCCAATGAAGGTCTAACAACAGCTGCTAAATCTAGCATCAACTAGTTGCGGGTTTTTATATTTTCCTATTCCCAATGAAGGTCTAACAACAGCTGCTAAATCTAGCATCAACTAGTTGCGGGTTTTTATATTTTCCTATTCCCAATGAAGGTCTAACAACAGCTGCTAAATATAGCATCAACTAGTTGCGGGTTTTTATATTTTCCTATTCCCAATGAAGGTCTAACAACAGCTGCTAAATCTAGCATCAACTAGTTGCGGGTTTTTATATTTTCCTATTCCCAATGAAGGTCTAACAACAGCTGCTAAATCTAGCATCAACTAGTTGCGGGTTTTTATATTTTCCTATTCCCAATGAAGGTCTAACAACAGCTGCTAAATCTAGCATCAACTAGTTGCGGGTTTTTATATTTTCCTATTCCCAATGAAGGTCTAACAACAGCTGCTAAATCTAGCATCAACTAGTTGCGGGTTTTTATATTTTCCTATTCCCAATGAAGGTCTAACAACAGCTGCTAAATCTAGCATCAACTAGTTGCGGGTTTTTATATTTTCCTATTCCCAATGAAGGTCTAACAACAGCTGCTAAATCTAGCATCAACTAGTTGCGGGTTTTTATATTTTCCTATTCCCAATGAAGGTCTAACAACAGCTGCTAAATCTAGCATCAACTAGTTGCGGGTTTTTATATTTTCCTATTCCCAATGAAGGTCTAACAACAGCTGCTAAATCTAGCATCAACTAGTTGCGGGTTTTTATATTTTCCTATTCCCAATGAAGGTCTAACAACAGCTGCTAAATCTAGCATCAACTAGTTGCGGGTTTTTATATTTTCCTATTCCCAATGAAGGTCTAACAACAGCTGCTAAATCTAGCATCAACTAGTTGCGGGTTTTTATATTTTCCTATTCCCAATGAAGGTCTAACAACAGCTGCTAAATCTAGCATCAACTAGTTGCGGGTTTTTATATTTTCCTATTCTCAATGAAGGTCTAACAACAGCTGCTAAATCTAGCATCAACTAGTTGCGGGTTTTTATATTTTCCTATTCCCAATGAAGGTCTAACAACAGCTGCTAAATCTAGCATCAACTAGTTGCGGGTTTTTATATTTTCCTATTCCCAATGAAGGTCTAACAACAGCTGCTAAATCTAGCATCAACTAGTTTCGGGTTTTTATATTTTCCTATTCCCAATGAAGGTCTAACAACAGCTGCTAAATATAGCATCAACTAGTTGCGGGTTTTTATATTTTCCTATTCCCAATGAAGGTCTAAAAACAGCTGCTAAATCTAGCATCAACTAGTTGCGGGTTTTTATATTTTCCTATTCCCAATGAAGGTCTAACAACAGCTGCTAAATCTAGCATCAACTAGTTGCGGGTTTTTATATTTTCCTATTCCCAATGAAGGTCTAACAACAGCTGCTAAATCTAGCATCAACTAGTTGCGGGTTTTTATATTTTCCTATTCCCAATGAAGGTCTAACAACAGCTGCTAAATCTAGCATCAACTAGTTGCGGGTTTTTATATTTTCCTATTCCCAATGAAGGTCTAACAACAGCTGCTAAATCTAGCATCAACTAGTTGCGGGTTTTTATATTTTCCTATTCCCAATGAAGGTCTAACAACAGCTGCTAAATCTAGCATCACCTAGTTGCGGGTTTTTATATTTTCCTATTCTCAATGAAGGTCTAACAACAGCTGCTAAATCTAGCATCAACTAGTTGCGGGTTTTTATATTTTCCTATTCTCAATGAAGGTCTAACAACAGCTGCTAAATCTAGCATCAACTAGTTGCGGGTTTTTATATTTTCCTATTCCCAATGAAGGTCTAACAACAGCTGCTAAATCTAGCATCAACTAGTTGCGGGTTTTTATATTTTCCTATTCTCAATGAAGGTCTAACAACAGCTGCTAAATCTAGCATCAACTAGTTGCGGGTTTTTATATTTTCCTATTCTCAATGAAGGTCTAACAACAGCTGCTAAATATCGCATCAGTTAGTTGCGGGTTTTTATATTTTCCTATTCCCAATGAAGGTCTAAATACAGCTGCTAAATCTAGCATCAACTAGTTGCGGGTTTTTATATTTTCCTATTCCCAATGAAGGTCTAACAACAGCTGCTAAATCTAGCATCAACTAGTTGCGGGTTTTTATATTTTCCTATTCCCAATGAAGGTCTAACAACAGCTGCTAAATCTAGCATCAACTAGTTGCGGGTTTTTATATTTTCCTATTCCCAATGAAGGTCTAACAACAGCTGCTAAATCTAGCATCAACTAGTTGCGGGTTTTTATATTTTCCTATTCCCAATGAAGGTCTAACAACAGCTGCTAAATCTAGCATCAACTAGTTGCGGGTTTTTATATTTTCCTATTCCCAATGAAGGTCTAACAACAGCTGCTAAATATAGCATCAGTTAGTTGCGGGTTTTTATATTTTCCTATTCTCAATGAAGGTCTAACAACAGCTGCTAAATCTAGCATCAACTAGTTGCGGGTTTTTATATTTTCCTATTCCCAATGAAGGTCTAACAACAGCTGCTAAATATAGCATCAGTTAGTTGCGGGTTTTTATATTTTCCTATTCTCAATGAAGGTCTAACAACAGCTGCTAAATCTAGCATCAACTAGTTGCGGGTTTTTATATTTTCCTATTCTCAATGAAGGTCTAACAACAGCTGCTAAATCTAGCATCAACTAGTTGCGGGTTTTTATATTTTCCTATTCCCAATGAAGGTCTAACAACAGCTGCTAAATCTAGCATCAACTAGTTGCGGGTTTTTATATTTTCCTATTCCCAATGAAGGTCTAACAACAGCTGCTAAATATAGCATCAGTTAGTTGCGGGTTTTTATATTTTCCTATTCTCAATGAAGGTCTAACAACAGCTGCTAAATCTAGCATCAACTAGTTGCGGGTTTTTATATTTTCCTATTCCCAATGAAGGTCTAACAACAGCTGCTAAATCTAGCATCAACTAGTTGCGGGTTTTTATATTTTCCTAATCTCAATGAAGGTCTAACAACAGCTGCTAAATCTAGCATCAACTAGTTGCGGGTTTTTATATTTTCCTATTCCCAATGAAGGTCTAACAACAGCTGCTAAATATAGCATCAACTAGTTGCGGGTTTTTATATTTTCCTATTCCCAATGAAGGTCTAACAACAGCTGCTAAATCTAGCATCAACTAGTTGCGGGTTTTTATATTTTCCTATTCCCAATGAAGGTCTAACAACAGCTGCTAAATCTAGCATCAACTAGTTGCGGGTTTTTATATTTTCCTATTCCCAATGAAGGTCTAACAACAGCTGCTAAATATAGCATCAGTTAGTTGCGGGTTTTTATATTTTCCTATTCTCAATGAAGGTCTAACAACAGCTGCTAAATCTAGCATCAACTAGTTGCGGGTTTTTATATTTTCCTATTCCCAATGAAGGTCTAACAACAGCTGCTAAATCTAGCATCAACTAGTTGCGGGTTTTTATATTTTCCTAATCTCAATGAAGGTCTAACAACAGCTGCTAAATCTAGCATCAACTAGTTGCGGGTTTTTATATTTTCCTATTCCCAATGAAGGTCTAACAACAGCTGCTAAATATAGCATCAACTAGTTGCGGGTTTTTATATTTTCCTATTCCCAATGAAGGTCTAACAACAGCTGCTAAATCTAGCATCAACTAGTTGCGGGTTTTTATATTTTCCTATTCCCAATGAAGGTCTAACAACAGCTGCTAAATCTAGCATCAACTAGTTGCGGGTTTTTATATTTTCCTATTCCCAATGAAGGTCTAACAACAGCTGCTAAATATAGCATCAGTTAGTTGCGGGTTTTTATATTTTCCTATTCTCAATGAAGGTCTAACAACAGCTGCTAAATCTAGCATCAACTAGTTGCGGGTTTTTATATTTTCCTATTCCCAATGAAGGTCTAACAACAGCTGCTAAATCTAGCATCAACTAGTTGCGGGTTTTTATATTTTCCTATTCCCAATGAAGGTCTAACAACAGCTGCTAAATCTAGCATCAACTAGTTGCGGGTTTTTATATTTTCCTATTCCCAATGAAGGTCTAACAACAGCTGCTAAATCTAGCATCAGTTAGTTGCGGGTTTTTATATTTTCCTATTCCCAATGAAGGTCTAACAACAGCTGCTAAATATAGCATCAGTTAGTTGCGGGTTTTTATATTTTCCTATTCCCAATGAAGGTCTAACAACAGCTGCTAAATATAGCATCAGTTAGTTGCGGGTTTTTATATTTTCCTATTCTCAATGAAGGTCTAACAACAGCTGCTAAATCTAGCATCAACTAGTTGCGGGTTTTTATATTTTCCTATTCTCAATGAAGGTCTAACAACAGCTGCTAAATCTAGCATCAGTTAGTTGCGGGTTTTTATATTTTCCTATTCTCAATGAAGGTCTAACAACAGCTGCTAAATCTAGCATCAACTAGTTGCGGGTTTTTATATTTTCCTATTCCCAATGAAGGTCTAACAACAGCTGCTAAATCTAGCATCAACTAGTTGCGGGTTTTTATATTTTCCTATTCCCAATGAAGGTCTAACAACAGCTGCTAAATATAGCATCAGTTAGTTGCGGGTTTTTATATTTTCCTATTCTCAATGAAGGTCTAACAACAGCTGCTAAATCTAGCATCAACTAGTTGCGGGTTTTTATATTTTCCTATTCCCAATGAAGGTCTAACAACAGCTGCTAAATATAGCATCAGTTAGTTGCGGGTTTTTATATTTTCCTATTCTCAATGAAGGTCTAACAACAGCTGCTAAATCTAGCATCAACTAGTTGCGGGTTTTTATATTTTCCTATTCTCAATGAAGGTCTAACAACAGCTGCTAAATCTAGCATCAACTAGTTGCGGGTTTTTATATTTTCCTATTCTCAATGAAGGTCTAACAACAGCTGCTAAATCTAGCATCAACTAGTTGCGGGTTTTTATATTTTCCTATTCCCAATGAAGGTCTAACAACAGCTGCTAAATATAGCATCAGTTAGTTGCGGGTTTTTATATTTTCCTATTCTCAATGAAGGTCTAACAACAGCTGCTAAATCTAGCATCAACTAGTTGCGGGTTTTTATATTTTCCTATTCCCAATGAAGGTCTAACAACAGCTGCTAAATCTAGCATCAACTAGTTGCGGGTTTTTATATTTTCCTATTCCCAATGAAGGTCTAACAACAGCTGCTAAATCTAGCATCAACTAGTTGCGGGTTTTTATATTTTCCTATTCCCAATGAAGGTCTAACAACAGCTGCTAAATCTAGCATCAACTAGTTGCGGGTTTTTATATTTTCCTATTCCCAATGAAGGTCTAACAACAGCTGCTAAATCTAGCATCAACTAGTTGCGGGTTTTTATATTTTCCTATTCCCAATGAAGGTCTAACAACAGCTGCTAAATCTAGCATCAACTAGTTGCGGGTTTTTATATTTTCCTATTCCCAATGAAGGTCTAACAACAGCTGCTAAATCTAGCATCAGTTAGTTGCGGGTTTTTATATTTTCCTATTCCCAATGAAGGTCTAACAACAGCTGCTAAATATAGCATCAGTTAGTTGCGGGTTTTTATATTTTCCTATTCTCAATGAAGGTCTAACAACAGCTGCTAAATCTAGCATCAACTAGTTGCGGGTTTTATATTTTCCTATTCCCAATGAAGGTCTAACAACAGCTGCTAAATATAGCATCAGTTAGTTGCGGGTTTTTATATTTTCCTATTCCCAATGAAGGTCTAACAACAGCTGCTAAATCTAGCATCAACTAGTTGCGGGTTTTTATATTTTCCTATTCCCAATGGAGGTCTAACAACAGCTGCTAAATATAGCATCAACTAGTTGCGGGTTTTTATATTTTCCTATTCCCAATGGAGGTCTAACAACAGCTGCTAAATCTAGCATCAACTAGTTGCGGGTTTTTATATTTTCCTATTCCCAATGAAGGTCTAACAACAGCTGCTAAATCTAGCATCAACTAGTTGCGGGTTTTTATATTTTCCTATTCCCAATGAAGGTCTAACAACAGCTGCTAAATCTAGCATCAACTAGTTGCGGGTTTTTATATTTTCCTATTCTCAATGAAGGTCTAACAACAGCTGCTAAATATAGCATCAGTTAGTTGCGGGTTTTTATATTTTCCTATTCCCAATGAAGGTCTAACAACAGCTGCTAAATCTAGCATCAACTAGTTGCGGGTTTTTATATTTTCCTATTCCCAATGAAGGTCTAACAACAGCTGCTAAATCTAGCATCAACTAGTTGCGGGTTTTTATATTTTCCTATTCCCAATGAAGGTCTAACAACAGCTGCTAAATATAGCATCAACTAGTTGCGGGTTTTTATATTTTCCTATTCCCAATGAAGGTCTAACAACAGCTGCTAAATCTAGCATCAACTAGTTGCGGGTTTTTATATTTTCCTATTCCCAATGAAGGTCTAACAACAGCTGCTAAATCTAGCATCAACTAGTTGCGGGTTTTTATATTTTCCTATTCCCAATGAAGGTCTAACAACAGCTGCTAAATCTAGCATCAACTAGTTGCGGGTTTTTATATTTTCCTATTCCCAATGAAGGTCTAACAACAGCTGCTAAATCTAGCATCAACTAGTTGCGGGTTTTTATATTTTCCTATTCCCAATGAAGGTCTAACAACAGCTGCTAAATCTAGCATCAACTAGTTGCGGGTTTTTATATTTTCCTATTCCCAATGAAGGTCTAACAACAGCTGCTAAATCTAGCATCAACTAGTTGCGGGTTTTTATATTTTCCTATTCCCAATGAAGGTCTAACAACAGCTGCTAAATCTAGCATCAACTAGTTGCGGGTTTTTATATTTTCCTATTCTCAATGAAGGTCTAACAACAGCTGCTAAATATAGCATCAGTTAGTTGCGGGTTTTTATATTTTCCTATTCCCAATGAAGGTCTAACAACAGCTGCTAAATCTAGCATCAACTAGTTGCGGGTTTTTATATTTTTCTATTCCCAATGAAGGTCTAACAACAGCTGCTAAATCTAGCATCAACTAGTTGCGGGTTTTTATATTTTCCTATTCCCAATGAAGGTCTAACAACAGCTGCTAAATCTAGCATCAACTAGTTGCGGGTTTTTATATTTTCCTATTCCCAATGAAGGTCTAACAACAGCTGCTAAATCTAGCATCAACTAGTTGCGGGTTTTTATATTTTCCTATTCCCAATGAAGGTCTAACAACAGCTGCTAAATCTAGCATCAACTAGTTGCGGGTTTTTATATTTTCCTATTCCCAATGAAGGTCTAACAACAGCTGCTAAATCTAGCATCAACTAGTTGCGGGTTTTTATATTTTCCTATTCCCAATGAAGGTCTAACAACAGCTGCTAAATCTAGCATCAACTAGTTGCGGGTTTTTATATTTTCCTATTCCCAATGAAGGTCTAACAACAGCTGCTAAATCTAGCATCAACTAGTTGCGGGTTTTTATATTTTCCTATTCCCAATGAAGGTCTAACAACAGCTGCTAAATATAGCATCAGTTAGTTGCGGGTTTTTATATTTTCCTATTCCCAATGAAGGTCTAACAACAGCTGCTAAATCTAGCATCAACTAGTTGCGGGTTTTTATATTTTCCTATTCCCAATGAAGGTCTAACAACAGCTGCTAAATCTAGCATCAACTAGTTGCGGGTTTTTATATTTTCCTATTCCCAATGAAGGTCTAACAACAGCTGCTAAATCTAGCATCAACTAGTTGCGGGTTTTTATATTTTCCTATTCCCAATGAAGGTCTAACAACAGCTGCTAAATCTAGCATCAACTAGTTGCGGGTTTTTATATTTTCCTATTCCCAATGAAGGTCTAACAACAGCTGCTAAATATAGCATCAGTTAGTTGCGGGTTTTTATATTTTCCTATTCTCAATGAAGGTCTAACAACAGCTGCTAAATCTAGCATCAACTAGTTGCGGGTTTTTATATTTTCCTATTCTCAATGAAGGTCTAACAACAGCTGCTAAATCTAGCATCAACTAGTTGCGGGTTTTGATATTTTCCTATTCCCAATGAAGGTCTAACAACAGCTGCTAAATCTAGCATCAACTAGTTGCGGGTTTTTATATTTTCCTATTCCCAATGAAGGTCTAACAACAGCTGCTAAATCTAGCATCAGTTAGTTGCGGGTTTTTATATTTTCCTATTCTCAATGAAGGTCTAACAACAGCTGCTAAATCTAGCATCAACTAGTTGCGGGTTTTTATATTTTCCTATTCTCAATGAAGGTCTAACAACAGCTGCTAAATCTAGCATCAACTAGTTGCGGGTTTTTATATTTTCCTATTCCCAATGAAGGTCTAACAACAGCTGCTAAATCTAGCATCAACTAGTTGCGGGTTTTTATATTTTCCTATTCCCAATGAAGGTCTAACAACAGCTGCTAAATCTAGCATCAACTAGTTGCGGGTTTTTATATTTTCCTATTCTCAATGAAGGTCTAACAACAGCTGCTAAATATAGCATCAGTTAGTTGCGGGTTTTTATATTTTCCTATTCTCAATGAAGGTCTAACAACAGCTGCTAAATCTAGCATCAACTAGTTGCGGGTTTTTATATTTTCCTATTCCCAATGAAGGTCTAACAACAGCTGCTAAATATAGCATCAGTTAGTTGCGGGTTTTTATATTTTCCTATTCTCAATGAAGGTCTAACAACAGCTGCTAAATCTAGCATCAACTAGTTGCGGGTTTTTATATTTTCCTATTCCCAATGAAGGTCTAACAACAGCTGCTAAATCTAGCATCAACTAGTTGCGGGTTTTTATATTTTCCTATTCCCAATGAAGGTCTAACAACAGCTGCTAAATATAGCATCAGTTAGTTGCGGGTTTTTATATTTTCCTATTCTCAATGAAGGTCTAACAACAGCTGCTAAATCTAGCATCAACTAGTTGCGGGTTTTTATATTTTCCTATTCTCAATGAAGGTCTAACAACAGCTGCTAAATCTAGCATCAACTAGTTGCGGGTTTTTATATTTTCCTATTCCCAATGAAGGTCTAACAACAGCTGCTAAATCTAGCATCAACTAGTTGCGGGTTTTTATATTTTCCTATTCCCAATGAAGGTCTAACAACAGCTGCTAAATATAGCATCAGTTAGTTGCGGGTTTTTATATTTTCCTATTCTCAATGAAGGTCTAACAACAGCTGCTAAATCTAGCATCAACTAGTTGCGGGTTTTTATATTTTCCTATTCCCAATGAAGGTCTAACAACAGCTGCTAAATCTAGGAGTTTGTTAGTATTCTAGCATTTAACGCATCGATGGGAGAGGGATTTAGACAGATATCATTTTAAGCGACTCATATTCGTCATCTAGGATAGTTTATACGTTTCCAGCTTCAACCTTTATAAACACCTCAATATCTCAATCGTTAAAGATGTTGTATTATACAGATAGCAACATTTCCACCGTAAACTTACCACTCATCAAAATCATAATGTTCTCTACGACCCGCTCTCTCCACCAAGGCGACTCAGAAGACAGTGGCCCAGAGATCTGCTGCAGTGACCAAGTGAAGTGTTAGCAATGGTTTTCTCTTCCTTCAAGTGCGTCAATGTCTGTGGTCACCCATCCACTCTCTTCACCAAGGCGACTTAGAATGCAGTGGCCCAGAGATCTGCTGTAGTGACCATGTGAAGTGTTAGCATTGGCTCACTCTTCCTTCAAGTGAGTCATTATCTGTGGTTTACCCATCCACTCTCTCCACCAAGGCGACTCAGAATACAGTGGCCCAGAGATCTGCTGCAGTGACCAAGTGAAGTGTTAGCAATGGTTTTCTCTTCCTTCAAGTGCGTCACTGTCTGTGATTCACCCTCCCACTCTCTCCACCAAGGCACTCAGAAGACAGTGACCCAAAGATCTGCTGCAATGATTTTTGGCACATTTAAAGACTGTTGCGCCACATAAATGCTCTTGGATATCGTTTTCGATTAGTTAATGAAGCATTTAATCTCATAAAAAACGAAAATGAAAAAAAAAAAGTTAAATTTATTATTACCCCTTATCAAACTGCTATCATAGTTGTAAAACTATAGTGAAACTAGCGTACTGTTGGGTTGAATTGGGATTGCAGTATTTTAACACATTGCCAACATTTTGAGATCTTTGTAATATTCTACAATAATTTTCGGAAGGAAGCTATTGAGGTTGCAACAATGAAAGACGTTTTGAAAACGTTCTTCAAATCTGTCTCAATCCTTCCAATTAGAATCCGATAATGACCCCTCCCCCCATTAAATTATAAATATATATGTCTGTTAACACTAGAGTGGCCACATGATTTGTTTTCTCGCTAAGAAACTTGGTATGTAGAGTTGTTATAACAAACGATACGCGTTCGTTAACCAGCAAACTAGGTTTATCCTGAAGATTGTTTTATTTTGGACGCAATTTATTTTTCTTGCATTCAAGGTCAACATTTTTGTTATACTGAACGAACTTCGGTATAAATCTTGCTAGAATATACAAACATTTAGTAACTAATTAAAGCCCCTAATTAAGATAATTTTTTTTAATTTTAAAGAACTTTCCTTTAGACATCAGCAATATTTTCTAGTTGAATTTTTGCAAAATGCAGTGAATATACGAAGCAATCTTGACAAGACTTGCTAGGGCATTTCAGTTCTATAGGAAGATTTTCTGAACGGCGGAAGACAGCTAGCTATTGTACTCGACAGAGAAATAGTGAATGGAAACTTGCATTTCATTCAAGAACAATACATTAGGAGTATTCTATGGAGAATGTCTATAGTAGCCATTGGCCCATTCAGCAGTTAATGGGCCCTCCTATATCGGGGTGTAGTTGACGCTGTCTTCCCTCTGTATAGCAGTGACCAATCTTTCAATATTACCTATATGGGAGAGTTGGTATGTTATGGATTATTTTCAGCTCCTTTCCTCCCTCCTCTACAATAGGTATGAAACCTGTATACCTGTTTGGCCTAAACTGTCCGCCGGTCCCCTGGAAAGTCTTAACTGACAGACCGGCCGGAATATATACACGTTCAGGCGACCGGCTTTCAGGCGGACTGTTCAGGTCTAACTCACAGGCCTGCGTGATTGTGATTAGCCTGCTTAAGCGTTTATACCCTTATAAGAGTCTTATTTCGATTCAACCTGTTTAAATTAGTATTAACTCTGTCCTTCCATTTTTATAGCCCCCACGATGGCTTGAATTTCAAGCCGAAACGCCGGCAAATAATAAAACTCATTATCAAACATAAAAAATATAATTTTATTATTATTATATATTTTATTAATATACCACGACTGAACCCTCACAAATTCTACCTTCGCATTCCCAACGGCCAGCGATGTCCTCTCAATTAAAATAAACGTAGACAATAAAATATTATGATTTATGACAATTAATAGAACACCGGTTCCTATACATTACTGAAGTTACGATACGTCGGACATGGTCAGTACAAGAATGGGTGACCGCCAGAGAAAACTAAATGCTCTTAAAATTTTTAATTACTAGGAATATAGAGCCCCCCTCCCCCGCCATTAGCCCTGAAATTGATAGGCTGCAGAAAAAAATATTCGTTAATTTTTTTATAACAATTATCTTCATAATAATAATAAAAAAAAAATGTTTTCTGAATTATTTATATAAACCAACATAGTAAATTTTGTCAACTAAAGAGATCCATTGAAGCAACCTACTTATAAAGTGTGAGGTTGTAAGAGACGAGATAGGTGATAACGGCTAGAGAGGGTGCGAAGCTGTGAAGTGGTTTGCTAACAGCCTCTTCAGACAAGTATCGTCTGCTCTCTCTGTATATATATACACCCTACGGGGTATACACTGCAGCATATACACACTATGAGGTATACCCTGCAGTATATACACACTGCACAATAAATTAAATCGGTTCATCTGTAGTTAAGGTTTAATCTGTATTCTGTTCATTGAATCAAGCCGCCAAACAGGCTCGGTCATTGGTTGTAACTTCGACCACTAGGAGCGCTAAACATGGGCGCTCTATTCGGTTTCCTCTCTACATTGAGTCAGCTGTTAAAACGTAAAAGAGCGAAACTACTCATGTATATATATATATATATATATATATATATATATATATTATTTATTCTTATAGATGACCCAAAATATCAAAATTCTTTTTTATCCTAGGAGGCATGGGGTCATTAAAGCAGTCTTCCTTTATTACACCACTTTATTTATTGGGCCCGACATGTTTCGTGCATCTTTTCTTCGCACCTCTTCAGGGGCACTTCTACAACAAAATATAATTTTTTGCACATCCACACAAACCTTTTTTCTACTATATTAAAACTATCAATACGATCTTTGAACTGTTCCACAAAAGGCATTAAAACATTATCATGCTCATTAAATGTTACTTCTACCCTAAATATTGCAATAATTATAGCTAAATTACATATTTTTTATAAAAGGTGTTGAGTCCTACCTTGCAAGGAAGTCCTCCCGTTACCAAGTACTCCCTCTGGAGTCCGGCTTAATACTAACCCTGTAAGTGGATAGCCAAAATGGCCCTGTCGTTATCTGTCCTTTGTTGTTGTCCTAGTAAAGTCTACTCGTCAAATATTTTTTTATACATTTTTGGGTATTAATCTATTATTCCATAGAAAATTTGGTGAACATTTTTCAGATCAGTTCTTTTATTCACTGCTATTTTCGAATTTTTTAAAATATAAATATTTTCTTTTATTTTTCTTTTCAGGGTATTTCTTTCTTTATTTAATATTTTGAATTCTTTGAAATTAAAACTGTGTTTTTTTGTTATTGCATGATCCGTCAATGCTGTACCGTTTTCTTGTGTGTCAATGCTCTTTACGTGTTGTATAATTCTTTTACCTAATAATTGCGCAGATTCCCCAATATAACATTTGTTACAGTCGTTGCAGTTGATTTTATAAATATTATATTTTGAACTTGATGCTTTAACCCTGTCTTTAATATTACTAAATACATTGTTTATTGTATGTTTATATTTCCAGCCAATTTTACAAACATCTTTACATATTGTTTTGATTTTGTTTTCTATAAGAGGATGATAATCGAACGTAAAATATTGCTTAATTGGATTTACATCTTTGTCAATACTGTTATTTAAAACCAATTGTTTCCTTTTTTGTAAAAATAAGTGATTATTTAACGTGGTTTCTTCTAATCTGCCGTTATTTTTAATGAAAAATTGATTAATATTAGTTTGCACCAATAATCTTTGTTTTTTGTTCGATATATCGGAATTATCATTAAGATCTCTTTTACGCTTATTATTCTGCACTTCCTTGTTTATTACTTCTATTTTAACTTTTTTAGATGGCCTTGATTCAATAAAAGTTTCAGAATATTTTCTTTTCTTTTTGTTCTGTAAATCGTTAAAAAATTCGTCCGTGAAAAAATTTTTTCATTAAAAATAACGGCAGATTAGAAGAAACCACGTTAAATAATCACTTATTTTTACAAAAAAGGAAACAATTGGTTCCCCTAGAACATCATTCCCCTAGAACATCATAGTTTTCAACTTAGGATCTAAAACTTATATATATATATATATATATATATATATATATATATATAAAAGTATAGTACTCCATTTTATGTACTATTTTATTTTTGGCATGCCCTACATGTTTCGTGGTCTTTATGCCACCTCCTGGCGAGCTATCCACACATGGGGATTTAGTGGCCCCTGAGGAGGTGGCATAAAGGCCACGAAACATGTAGGGCATGCCAAAAATAAAATAGTACATAAGATGGAGTACTATTATTTCGACCTGTGCCATTGAATATATATATATATATATATATATATATATATATATATATATATATATATATAGGTTATTTTAAAGAAATTATTCAGGAATACAGTGTAGGCTGTCTAACTTCTGAGGAATGTGCTTAGTTATGCAGCTCCTGCCTGGCTATTTTTCCTGAAAATCTCCAGTTCGCCATAAAATGTACTAGTGTTTAAGTTTCTTACTGTTTAAGAATATCAATTCATGTTGTTGTTTTGTTGTTAGCACCTGATGATAGCACAAAAGTGTTGGAGGCTTTGTAAGGAATGAAGAATTTTTGTAGGAAGACCAGTTTTCTTCACCTGGAATATATAATTATATGTTTGTTAGTATTTGTAAATGTGTGTGAAAGATCTTCACTGATTGCATTGAATTTTATACATCCCGTAGCTTGGATTATGAAGGTCAAGCAGGCTTCTTGTCGGGAGGCGATTCTAAACCTCATTTGGTAACCAAATATGCCTCTAATTTCACACCGCTTTTAGGAAATAGTTCATTTTCATTTAGAGAATTCATTTATCAAATATTTCTACAAGTGCTCGATAAGTTGAAGCAGCATTTCCTCCTTAATCGAATTCCTAAAGCATAACATGGCGTAAGTGGTGTCTTGGGAGATCCATTTCAAATGAAATTTCAGCAGAGAATAAATAAGTATCACCATGAAAAAAACTATAAATAGAAGTGCATTTAATGCTATAATAATAAAAAAAACGACATTAATTATGGGATGGACCAAATACCTAGCTGTCGTCAATTATATACAGTAGACTCTCCCTTATCCGGCGTTCTCTTATCCGTCTCTCTCTCTAATCCTGCGGTCTCCGAGAGGAATGAGTGACGGATCTCGGAACTCGCCGGAGCTAGACCTGCTCGAGGGTTCCTAGAAAACCTTCCCTTCCTAGCTAGCCTAACATTAGTTCCGTGGTATTTCATTGAATGGAAGTCAAATATATATATATATATATATATATATATATATATATATATATATATATATATATGTATATATATATATATACAGTAGACTCTCCCTTATCCGGCGTTCTCTTATCCGTCGCTCTCTCTAATCCTGCGGTCTCCGAGAGGAATGAGTGACGGATCTCGGAACTCGCCGGAGCTAGACCTGCTCGAGGGTTCCTAGAAAACCTTCCCTTCCTAGCTAGCCTAACATTAGTTCCGTGGTATTTCATTGAATGGAAGTCAAATATATATATATATATATATATATATATATATATATATATATATATATGTATATATATATATATACAGTAGACTCTCCCTTATCCGGCGTTCTCTTATCCGTCGCTCTCTCTAATCCTGCGGTCTCCGAGAGGAATGAGTGACGGATCTCGGAACTTGCCGGAGCTAGACCTGCTCGAGGGTTCCTAGAAAACCTTCCCTTCCTAGCTAGCCTAACATTAGTTCCGTGGTATTTCATTGAATGGAAGTCAAATATATATATATATATATATATACAGTAGACTCTCCCTTATCCGGCGTTCTCTTATCCGTCTCTCTCTCTAATCCTGCGGTCTCCGAGAGGAATGAGTGACGGATCTCGGAACTGGGCGGAGCTAGACCTGCTCGAGGGTTCCTAGAAAACCTTCCCTTCCTAGCTAGCCTAACATTAGTTCCGTGGTATTTCATTGAATGGAAGTCAAATATATATATATATATATGTATATATATATATACAGTAGACTCTCCCTTATCCGGCGTTCTCTTATCCGTCGCTCTCTCTAATCCTGCGGTCTCCGAGAGGAATGAGTGACGGATCTCGGAACTTGCCGGAGCTAGACCTGCTCGAGGGTTCCTAGAAAACCTTCCCTTCCTAGCTAGCCTAACATTAGTTCCGTGGTATTTCATTGAATGGAAGTCAAATATATATATATATATATATATATACAGTAGACTCTCCCTTATCCGGCGTTCTCTTATCCGTCGCTCTCTCTAATCCTGCGGTCTCCGAGAGGAATGAGTGACGGATCTCGGAACTGGCCGGAGCTAGACCTGCTCGAGGGTTCCTAGAAAACCTTCCCTTCCTAGCTAGCCTAACATTAGTTCCGTGGTATTTCATTGAATGGAAGTCAAATATATATATATATATATATATACAGTAGACTCTCCCTTATCCGGCGTTCTCTTATCCGTCTCTCTCTCTAATCCTGCGGTCTCCGAGAGGAATGAGTGACGGATCTCGGAACTGGGCGGAGCTAGACCTGCTCGAGGGTTCCTAGAAAACCTTCCCTTCCTAGCTAGCCTAACATTAGTTCCGTGGTATTTCATTGAATGGAAGTCAAATATATATATATATATATATATATACAGTAGACTCTCCCTTATCCGGCGTTCTCTTATCCGTCGCTCTCTCTAATCCTGCGGTCTCCGAGAGGAATGAGTGACGGATCTCGGAACTGGCCGGAGCTAGACCTGCTAGAGGGTTCCTAGAAAACCTTCCCTTCCTAGCTAGCCAAACATTAGTTCCGTGGTATTTCATTGAATGGAAGTCAAATATATATATATATACAGTAGACTCTCCCTTATCCGGCCTTCTCTTATCCGTCGCTCTCTCTAATCCTGCGGTCTCCGAGAGGAATGAGTGACGGATCTCGGAACAGGCCGGAGCTAGATCTGCTCGAGGGTTCCTAGAAAACCTTCCCTTCCTAGCTAGCCTAACATTAGTTCCGTGGTATTTCATTGAATGGAAGTCAAATATATATATATACAGTAGACTCTCCCTTATCCGGCGTTCTCTTATCCGTCGCTCTCTCTAATCCTGCGGTCTCCGAGAGGAATGAGTGACGGATCTCGGAACTGGGCGGAGCTAGACCTGCTCGAGGGTTCCTAGAAAACCTTCCCTTCCTAGCTAGCCTAACATTAGTTCCGTGGTATTTCATTGAATGGAAGTCAAATATATATATATATATATATATATATATACAGTAGACTCTCCCTTATCCGGCGTTCTCTTATCCGTCGCTCTCTCTAATCCTGCGGTCTCCGAGAGGAATGAGTGACGGATCTCGGAACTGGCCGGAGCTAGACCTGCTAGAGGGTTCCTAGAAAACCTTCCCTTCCTAGCTAGCCAAACATTAGTTCCGTGGTATTTCATTGAATGGAAGTCAAATATATATATATACAGTAGACTCTCCCTTATCCGGCCTTCTCTTATCCGTCGCTCTCTCTAATCCTGCGGTCTCCGAGAGGAATGAGTGACGGATCTCGGAACTGGCCGGAGCTAGATCTGCTCGAGGGTTCCTAGAAAACCTTCCCTTCCTAGCTAGCCTAACATTAGTTCCGTGGTATTTCATTGAATGGAAGTCAAATATATATATATACAGTAGACTCTCCCTTATCCGGCGTTCTCTTATCCGTCGCTCTCTCTAATCCTGCGGTCTCCGAGAGGAATGAGTGACGGATCTCGGAACTGGCCGGAGCTAGATCTGCTCGAGGGTTCCTAGAAAACCTTCCCTTCCTAGCTAGCCTAACATTAGTTCCGTGGTATTTCATTGAATGGAAGTCAAATATATATATATACAGTAGACTCTCCCTTATCCGGCGTTCTCTTATCCGTCGCTCTCTCTAATCCTGCGGTCTCCGAGAGGAATGAGTGACGGATCTCGGAACTGGGCGGAGCTAGACCTGCTCGAGGGTTCCTAGAAAACCTTCCCTTCCTAGCTAGCCTAACATTAGTTCCGTGGTATTTCATTGAATGGAAGTCAAATATATATATATATATATATATATATATATACAGTAGACTCTCCCTTATCCGGCGTTCTCTTATCCGTCGCTCTCTCTAATCCTGCGGTCTCCGAGAGGAATGAGTGACGGATCTCGGAACTGGGCGGAGCTAGATCTGCTCGAGGGTTCCTAGAAAACCTTCCCTTCCTAGCTAGCCTAACATTAGTTCCGTGGTATTTCATTGAATGGAAGTCAAATATATATATATATATATATATATATATACAGTAGACTCTCCCTTATCCGGCGTTCTCTTATCCGTCGCTCTCTCTAATCCTGCGGTCTCCGAGAGGAATGAGTGACGGATCTCGGAACTGGCCGGAGCTAGACCTGCTAGAGGGTTCCTAGAAAACCTTCCCTTCCTAGCTAGCCAAACATTAGTTCCGTGGTATTTCATTGAATGGAAGTCAAATATATATATATACAGTAGACTCTCCCTTATCCGGCCTTCTCTTATCCGTCGCTCTCTCTAATCCTGCGGTCTCCGAGAGGAATGAGTGACGGATCTCGGAACTGGCCGGAGCTAGATCTGCTCGAGGGTTCCTAGAAAACCTTCCCTTCCTAGCTAGCCGAACATTAGTTCCGTGGTATTTCATTGAATGGAAGTCAAATATATATATATATACAGTAGACTCTCCCTTATCCGGCCTTCTCTTATCCGTCGCTCTCTCTAATCCTGCGGTCTCCAAGAGGAATGAGTGACGGATCTCGGAACTGGGCGGAGCTAGACCTGCTCGAGGGTTCCTAGAAAACCTTCCCTTCCTAGCTAGCCTAACATTAGTTCCGTGGTATTTCATTGAATGGAAGTCAAATATATATATATATATATATGTATATATATATATACAGTAGACTCTCCCTTATCCGGCGTTCTCTTATCCGTCGCTCTCTCTAATCCTGCGGTCTCCGAGAGGAATGAGTGACGGATCTCGGAACTTGCCGGAGCTAGACCTGCTCGAGGGTTCCTAGAAAACCTTCCCTTCCTAGCTAGCCTAACATTAGTTCCGTGGTATTTCATTGAATGGAAGTCAAATATATATTATATATATATATATATACAGTAGACTCTCCCTTATCCGGCGTTCTCTTATCCGTCGCTCTCTCTAATCCTGCGGTCTCCGAGAGGAATGAGTGACGGATCTCGGAACTGGCCGGAGCTAGACCTGCTCGAGGGTTCCTAGAAAACCTTCCCTTCCTAGCTAGCCTAACATTAGTTCCGTGGTATTTCATTGAATGGAAGTCAAATATATATATATATATATATATACAGTAGACTCTCCCTTATCCGGCGTTCTCTTATCCGTCTCTCTCTCTAATCCTGCGGTCTCCGAGAGGAATGAGTGACGGATCTCGGAACTGGGCGGAGCTAGACCTGCTCGAGGGTTCCTAGAAAACCTTCCCTTCCTAGCTAGCCTAACATTAGTTCCGTGGTATTTCATTGAATGGAAGTCAAATATATATATATATATATATATATATATATATACAGTAGACTCTCCCTTATCCGGCGTTCTCTTATCCGTCGCTCTCTCTAATCCTGCGGTCTCCGAGAGGAATGAGTGACGGATCTCGGAACTGGCCGGAGCTAGACCTGCTAGAGGGTTCCTAGAAAACCTTCCCTTCCTAGCTAGCCAAACATTAGTTCCGTGGTATTTCATTGAATGGAAGTCAAATATATATATATACAGTAGACTCTCCCTTATCCGGCCTTCTCTTATCCGTCGCTCTCTCTAATCCTGCGGTCTCCGAGAGGAATGAGTGACGGATCTCGGAACTGGCCGGAGCTAGATCTGCTCGAGGGTTCCTAGAAAACCTTCCCTTCCTAGCTAGCCTAACATTAGTTCCGTGGTATTTCATTGAATGGAAGTCAAATATATATATATACAGTAGACTCTCCCTTATCCGGCGTTCTCTTATCCGTCGCTCTCTCTAATCCTGCGGTCTCCGAGAGGAATGAGTGACGGATCTCGGAACTGGCCGGAGCTAGATCTGCTCGAGGGTTCCTAGAAAACCTTCCCTTCCTAGCTAGCCTAACATTAGTTCCGTGGTATTTCATTGAATGGAAGTCAAATATATATATATACAGTAGACTCTCCCTTATCCGGCGTTCTCTTATCCGTCGCTCTCTCTAATCCTGCGGTCTCCGAGAGGAATGAGTGACGGATCTCGGAACTGGGCGGAGCTAGACCTGCTCGAGGGTTCCTAGAAAACCTTCCCTTCCTAGCTAGCCTAACATTAGTTCCGTGGTATTTCATTGAATGGAAGTCAAATATATATATATATATATATATATACAGTAGACTCTCCCTTATCCGGCGTTCTCTTATCCGTCGCTCTCTCTAATCCTGCGGTCTCCGAGAGGAATGAGTGACGGATCTCGGAACTGGGCGGAGCTAGACCTGCTCGAGGGTTCCTAGAAAACCTTCCCTTCCTAGCTAGCCTAACATTAGTTCCGTGGTATTTCATTGAATGGAAGTCAAATATATATATATATATATATATATATATATACAGTAGACTCTCCCTTATCCGGCGTTCTCTTATCCGTCGCTCTCTCTAATCCTGCGGTC
>OX328128.1:5212352-5259852 GCA_946811695.1 Gonocerus acuteangulatus | reverse complement strand
TTGAGAAGGAGTTTTTCAAGGATTTTGCCCATTATTGGAAGGAGTGAGATGGGACGATAGGATGAAGGTTGATGAATAGGTTTACCAGGCTTTGGGATCATCCGGATAACTGAAAATTTCCACAGGATGGGGAAATATGTCGTTCTTAATACGGCATTATATATGTAAGTTAGGAAGAGAATGGCTTTTTTCGGGAGTTTATTAAGGATTTTGGGAGTGATGAGGTCATATCCAGGGGCTTTTTTTGGAGGAAGATGTTGGATAGCATTCAGGATTTCTTTAGGATTAAAGGCTTTTGGTGGGAGTGATAGTTGAAGAGGAGTGTCCAGTTGACTGGAGACAAGGAGTGTATGGTCAGGATCATTGATATCATGGTGAGGAGTAAAGACTTGGGTGAGGTGTAGGCCAAAGGAATGGGATATTTCTTCGTCAGTTTTGGCCCAGGAACCATCTTCTCGACGAAGGGGATGACGGGAAGATTTATAGGAGAGGATTTTCCTCGTAGCTTGCCAAAGTGTTTTGTCAGATGTAGTAAGTTCTTTTGTGTAGGATTCAAATTGGTCGTTTCTGTGTTTTCTGAGTTCAGTTTTTAATTCCCTTGTAAGTTGGTTTAGTCGAGTTTTGTCAGAGGGATACCTTGTGTTTTGCCATATTCTTCTTGCCTTTCTCTTCTCATTCAGTAAGTTTTGTATGTTTGTAGGTAAGTAATCATATGTTTTACGTCGTCGAGGTGTTTTGTAGATGTAAAATTACTAAATCACATATTACGTGATTTGACTAGTAATTTAATATTGAGTTTAACTGTCTGTATATTGTTTTTCCTTGAAACTTTTACATGCGTATGCACTCGTAAATAATACACCAGCAAGGATTTACATATTTTGAATTTATTTTTTAAATCGGTACCTAAATTTTACTTAAATTTGCAAAAATGGTGCATATTATTATATCCTCTAATAATAAGGTTCTTCAAATGCATGAGTGACAGCTTCTAACTGAATTCTCTAATCTATCTAATATATATATATATATATATATATATATATATATATATATATATATATATATATATATATACATACATACATGCCTTCCCAGCCCCTACCCACCTTAGACCGCCTATGCTCACCCACTGTTCCGGTCAAAGATTCTGAAAAAAAAACCCCAATACCTGCTATAATCTCCCCTCTCTCCTTTTCCTCATCATCATCCTCCTAGGCCTAACCTCTTCTTCTTTTCCTCTTCAATGACTGTCCAATCCTCTCGTCTCTCTATACCCTGTCATCTTCTCGACTTTAACTAAACCTAACTCATTTATCTAGAATTATCTTCTCAACCTTTGTGTAATTATACCACACTTGCTGACTATTCGGCAGATAAGTAGTTATTTCATTGCCTTAAATAATGCATCATCAAAATTAACGCTACTAAATAATTTTGTACAGTTTATTATAGCACGGTTCTCGTCATAGTATAAGTTAGTCATCAATCGATAACTAATCAAAGTATAATGTTACTTTACACTGGGGCGCTCCGGACCAGTGTCAACAAACAGATAACCCAGAGGCAACCCGTTATCTATAGGTTACCAGTAACAGGAGCTGAACCGGTAAAGGTTAAAATTCGTTATCAATAAAAATGTATGTTTCAAAGATGTCATTTGGAAACACCCATTATATTTGCGAGCATTACCAAGAAGTGTCCTGAGTGGGGATGCTGATGGGTGAGGAGGCTGTGCAAGGGTTCGGGATATTATTACCTCGGATGGACCATCACCAGGTATAGCGTAAACTCTATGAGGGACAAAATCACAGTTTATTTCTAGTAATTCAAGGTCTGCCATCATTGTTGAAATTACCCGCAAATAAAATTAATACTATGAAATAGATACAGTACGGTAACAGCTGACCTGTTATCCTCCAAGCAAAGCATGCTGCCTAGGCGTGCATGCTCTCTTTAAAACCAAATAAAAATTAAAAAAAAAAAAAAAAAAAAAAAAAATCAGTCCCGTAATAGGCCACGAGGGCCCTGAGGGGCAGATACTATAGAGGTATCTGATTCATGACCTTGCGGCACACTAGGAAGATAGTGTGGTCAGTACTATGCTCCGGCCGCCTGATTTTCCCCTTGGCCGCATCGACTGCTAGAGTCATTAGCACCCAAGGTACCCATTATTAATTAAATTAATTAAAGGCTGGGTTGGCCTAGGGACGGTCAGGGAGACCGAATTCAGCCCATGAACGAAGACACTAGAAGAAAAAATCTTTAGTGCTTGCTCGGGATTTGAACTCAGGCCTCCAGCTTATTAGTCCAGTGCTCTACCACTGAGCTAACCTCGCCCCCAAATAAAAATTTAAACCCCTCCAAAAATAATTAAAAATATGAATATCAAAAAACCTTTCTTAGCGAGTTTTTACATCCTAAATTGAGTGTCCAATCAAAATTTCAAATGATTCTGTCGTGTGGATTGGGCTGGGCGATGATAGGTCAGTAAGAAGGTCAATGGTATTTGACAAATATATAGTAGATTAAAAGGGTTTTCAATATATTCAAATTTCTGCTATATTTCATTTGAAATATGAATTTATTTGTAAATATAGTATGTTCTAACGTTTCGAGGGTTCCTAGAAAACCTTCCCTTCCTAGCTAGCCTAACATTAGTTCCGTGGTATTTCATTGAATGGAAGTCAAATATATATATATACAGTAGACTCTCCCTTATCCGGCGTTCTCTTATCCGTCGCTCTCTCTAATCCTGCGGTCTCCGAGAGGAATGAGTGACGGATCTCGGAACTGGCCGGGGCTAGACCTGCTCGAGGGTTCCTAGAAAACCTTCCCTTCCTAGCTAGCCAAACATTAGTTCCGTGGTATTTCATTGAATGGAAGTCAAAGAAGGCATATATGTTAACTTTTAGAGGCAACAACTTGTGTTTCTACTAAGGCACCTGTGGCTGGGACACCTGATTTTTCATGTTTTCGATATTGTAATAATATGTATATGCATACATAATATGTATGCATATATTATTACAATATCAAATTACTTTTTTTTTTTTCTTTTTTTTTACTTTTTTTTTAATTTTATTATTATTGATTATTACAACAATATGAGTTAACATATTTCTAGTAATATTGCTGGTTCAGTTATAATGACATTGTGAGGCTTGATGTGGGAATATGAACAATTACAAAACCCACAATAGTAATGCATTAAAGAAAAAATAAATAAATAAATAAAAAGATAATATAAAATAATAATGGAACAACTGTAAACAAATTTAAATGAAAATATAACACACTTTGTGCAGTGCAGATGTTAAAGCAAATTGTCTCTAGGCCACCTCCGCTTCAGCCTTCTATGGGGATTTTGTGGATTTTGGAACGAGGATAGAGAATTTATCAAAGGATTTGGATGGCCTGGGAGATTGGAATGGAACTTCTGATAGACTGATTTGGCCAGGGATTGCATAAAGGGGATATTGAAGTCATTATGGAGGGTTAGGTTCGTGACATAGTAAGGAGCATTGGATATTTTTCCAAGGATTTTGGATTGTATTGTTTTTGTATTCTGTAGGCATTGGAAGGTTTAGTGGAACCCCAGAGTTCTATTCCATAAGTCCATATTGGTCGGAGTACAGTATTGTATATAAGTCGTTTGTTAGTCAATGATAGTTTTGAGCGTTTGTCCAATAAGCGTGATAAAAGTCTAAAACGTCTGTTTAGTTCCTGTCTTTTCTGTGTTATGTGTGGCTTCCAAGCTAAGCGTTTGTCTAGTATCAGTCCTAAGTATTTTACTTGCGATTTCTGCGGGATTATAATGTTTTGGAGGGTTATTGGCGGGCAGCTTGACTTACGAAGTGTGAAAGTTGCATGGCTAGATTTTTCTGCATTTACTTTGATTCTCCATTTATTTAGCCATGGTTGAAGTAGGCACAGGTGTTCTTGGAGGGAATTAGAAGCAAGAATTGGATTTTGGTTGACAGTAAGGATAGCAGTGTCATCAGCATACATGTGGATGGATGTTTCAGGATGAGATGGGATATCAGCCGTATAAGCGAGGAATAGTACGGAACTGAGAATTCCACCTTGTGGGACACCTGCAAGTTGGGGGAAGATTGGAGATAATGAGGTACCATAGGATGTCTGGAAAAAACGGTCGGAGAGGTAGGATTTCATTATAAGGTAATAAGTTGAAGGTAGGATTTCTTTGAGTTTAAACAGCAAGCCCTGGTGCCACACTCGATCGAAAGCCTGGGCTACGTCAAGGAAAACCCCAGAGCAATACTGCTTATTCTCGAAGGATGAGGATATGCTGTCTACGATACGGTGGCATTGGTGAACAGTGGAGTGGGAATGGCGAAACCCAAACTGGGAGGATGGGATAATGGGATCCAGGATTGGATAAAGGCGTTTGAGAAGGAGTTTTTCAAGGATTTTGCCCATTATTGGAAGGAGTGAGATGGGACGATAGGATGAAGGTTGATGAATAGGTTTACCAGGCTTTGGGATCATCCGGATAACTGAAAATTTCCACAGGATGGGGAAATATGTCGTTCTTAATACGGCATTATATATGTAAGTTAGGAAGAGAATGGCTTTTTTCGGGAGTTTATTAAGGATTTTGGGAGTGATGAGGTCATATCCAGGGGCTTTTTTTGGAGGAAGATGTTGGATAGCATTCAGGATTTCTTTAGGATTAAAGGCTTTTGGTGGGAGTGATAGTTGAAGAGGAGTGTCCAGTTGACTGGAGACAAGGAGTGTATGGTCAGGATCATTGATATCATGGTGAGGAGTAAAGACTTGGGTGAGGTGTAGGCCAAAGGAATGGGATATTTCTTCGTCAGTTTTGGCCCAGGAACCATCTTCTCGACGAAGGGGATGACGGGAAGATTTATAGGAGAGGATTTTCCTCGTAGCTTGCCAAAGTGTTTTGTCAGATGTAGTAAGTTCTTTTGTGTAGGATTCAAATTGGTCGTTTCTGTGTTTTCTGAGTTCAGTTTTTAATTCCCTTGTAAGTTGGTTTAGTCGAGTTTTGTCAGAGGGATACCTTGTGTTTTGCCATATTCTTCTTGCCTTTCTCTTCTCATTCAGTAAGTTTTGTATGTTTGTAGGTAAGTAATCATATGTTTTACGTCGTCGAGGTGTTTTGTAGATGTAAAATTACTAAATCACATATTACGTGATTTGACTAGTAATTTAATATTGAGTTTAACTGTCTGTATATTGTTTTTCCTTGAAACTTTTACATGCGTATGCACTCGTAAATAATACACCAGCAAGGATTTACATATTTTGAATTTATTTTTTAAATCGGTACCTAAATTTTACTTAAATTTGCAAAAATGGTGCATATTATTATATCCTCTAATAATAAGGTTCTTCAAATGCATGAGTGACAGCTTCTAACTGAATTCTCTAATCTATCTAATATATATATATATATATATATATATATATATATATATATATATATATATATATATACATACATACATGCCTTCCCAGCCCCTACCCACCTTAGACCGCCTATGCTCACCCACTGTTCCGGTCAAAGATTCTGAAAAAAAAACCCCAATACCTGCTATAATCTCCCCTCTCTCCTTTTCCTCATCATCATCCTCCTAGGCCTAACCTCTTCTTCTTTTCCTCTTCAATGACTGTCCAATCCTCTCGTCTCTCTATACCCTGTCATCTTCTCGACTTTAACTAAACCTAACTCATTTATCTAGAATTATCTTCTCAACCTTTGTGTAATTATACCACACTTGCTGACTATTCGGCAGATAAGTAGTTATTTCATTGCCTTAAATAATGCATCATCAAAATTAACGCTACTAAATAATTTTGTACAGTTTATTATAGCACGGTTCTCGTCATAGTATAAGTTAGTCATCAATCGATAACTAATCAAAGTATAATGTTACTTTACACTGGGGCGCTCCGGACCAGTGTCAACAAACAGATAACCCAGAGGCAACCCGTTATCTATAGGTTACCAGTAACAGGAGCTGAACCGGTAAAGGTTAAAATTCGTTATCAATAAAAATGTATGTTTCAAAGATGTCATTTGGAAACACCCATTATATTTGCGAGCATTACCAAGAAGTGTCCTGAGTGGGGATGCTGATGGGTGAGGAGGCTGTGCAAGGGTTCGGGATATTATTACCTCGGATGGACCATCACCAGGTATAGCGTAAACTCTATGAGGGACAAAATCACAGTTTATTTCTAGTAATTCAAGGTCTGCCATCATTGTTGAAATTACCCGCAAATAAAATTAATACTATGAAATAGATACAGTACGGTAACAGCTGACCTGTTATCCTCCAAGCAAAGCATGCTGCCTAGGCGTGCATGCTCTCTTTAAAACCAAATAAAAATTAAAAAAAAAAAAAAAAAAAAAAAAAATCAGTCCCGTAATAGGCCACGAGGGCCCTGAGGGGCAGATACTATAGAGGTATCTGATTCATGACCTTGCGGCACACTAGGAAGATAGTGTGGTCAGTACTATGCTCCGGCCGCCTGATTTTCCCCTTGGCCGCATCGACTGCTAGAGTCATTAGCACCCAAGGTACCCATTATTAATTAAATTAATTAAAGGCTGGGTTGGCCTAGGGACGGTCAGGGAGACCGAATTCAGCCCATGAACGAAGACACTAGAAGAAAAAATCTTTAGTGCTTGCTCGGGATTTGAACTCAGGCCTCCAGCTTATTAGTCCAGTGCTCTACCACTGAGCTAACCTCGCCCCCAAATAAAAATTTAAACCCCTCCAAAAATAATTAAAAATATGAATATCAAAAAACCTTTCTTAGCGAGTTTTTACATCCTAAATTGAGTGTCCAATCAAAATTTCAAATGATTCTGTCGTGTGGATTGGGCTGGGCGATGATAGGTCAGTAAGAAGGTCAATGGTATTTGACAAATATATAGTAGATTAAAAGGGTTTTCAATATATTCAAATTTCTGCTATATTTCATTTGAAATATGAATTTATTTGTAAATATAGTATGTTCTAACGTTTGGTTATTCAAAACAAATATTCATGGTTCCAAATTGAACATTCCTTTTCATTTCACATATTTGAACTCAATGCTGAAAAATAAAAAATAAAAAAAAAAAACATTCGTTTGAAATGTTTTTTCACTAATTAATTGTTTTAAACTTAAGTTCCGTACTTATTCATTTTTTTTTTGTTCCAGATAAACTTGGCTGAATACAACATTAAAAGATGAAGACTTGTTTCTTACCGTGACTTTTTGACATTGTCAATTCGGCTTCTAAGGTAAACATTGATTTATCTTCCTCTAGAAATAGGGAAAAATATACAAAAAAATAAATAAAAATCCTATGTACACATACACACACACACACACAGACACACACACATATATATATATATATATATATATATATATATATATGGGTTCCGAAACCGTACCTGGTCCTACCCAAACTTTCCATACAAAGAGATACACCGAGATACTTTTGTCACTCTCGCTCGTAGCACCTTGATTTTGAGGGATCTCCTCGCCGAATGAAAATATTTCATGCCCTCATGTTGTCGTTCGAGGGTCGTATATCCCCAATGCCCATTCAGCCTTCAATGGGTCCATATAAAGGTGAACATTAACTAGTACATACCACAGTATCTCCCTAATGTGGCATATGCTCATGATTCGAATACCTCTACAGTTAACTGATTGGCTTTATTCAAATGTCTGAATTTACAGTAAAACCTTGTTTACCCGGCTCAAGTGGGACCAGGGCCGATCCGATTTAACGAAAATCCGGGTTATCCGGAGAATTACAGAAAAATGAAAAAAACAAACAAAAAAACATATAAATCACCGAAATATTTGTAATGGATTTTATAAATTATTATCAACACACTTTCACCTAAAACACATATAATATATGTACTGTAATAGCCTATGTAATTGCACTGTACTCAATATCAACTGGTCCGGGTTTTTACTCTCCAAAATGTTTTCATATATTTTCTTTTTCTTGTTGCCAACTTTTATTTCATTAGTTCTGAGTTATTTACAGGTTATCTCCCTTATATAATTCCAGGAGCGATCACCCATCCATGTGCTAACCACGCCCGACGCACAGTGGGGCCAAACCATCCCTAACCATCCCTAACCATCCCTAACCCATCCCTAACCATCCCTAACCATCCCTAACCCATCCATGTGCTAACCACGCCCGACGCACAGTGGGGCCAAACCATCCCTAACCATCCCTAACCCATCCATGTGCTAACCACGCCCGACGTACAGCGGGGCCAAACGATTTTTTTTTAAATGAAAGCTAATCAAATTTATAACAACTTTGTCTAACCAGATTTTTTTTTGTTTCCCCTATTTGTCAAATGACGTGCAAATAATTCACGAACTTTTGCAATTAAACATAAAATAACATTTTATTTTTTATCTAACCTAATATCAGGACTGCTATCGTTGAAATTAAACATTCAAATCCTGATTAGACATAGAAAAAACCAAAATCTATTTTCAAATCATACAAAAATCATATTATTTCGATTAATCTCATTGTTGAATTAAGATAAATTTATGATTAAATTAAAATTATGTTTTTATTTTGAAGGTGGGAAGATGGTTTTAATTGTTAGGACTATATTTCTTCTGGAAATTCATTTTTAAAGGTATGACATATCCATTATCGATCAGCTGTTTATTTTTCGCCATATTGAATTCTTTCAGACCATGATCATTCTAGACGTGGCCGTACTCGTGGAAGGTTATCCTCCTCAGGTGTAGACTGTAAGTTTTATTTTTGTATTTTTTCCCCTGAAGAGGCACCAATAAAGGTGTGAAACATGTAGGGATGAAATAAAGTTGGTGATACTGAGTGGTGAAGATTTTATTTGTTCACCTTCCGCCTAACACGAAGATAAGATAAATTTATGTTTTGAGGATGTCAGACTCATTTTTTCAGATTTGAATGTTTAATTTCAGCGATATCAGTGCTGATATTGAGTTAGATGAAAATAAAATATTATTTTATGTTCAATTGAGAAAGTTTGTGAATTATTTACACGTAATTTAATAATCAGGGGAAACAAAAGACAAAAATGTGAATTGACGAAGTTGTTCTAAATTTTATTAGTTGTCATTTTAAAAAAAATGGATTCAAATCGGTTAGGATTTAGAGACTGCAGCTTTTTTGAAACACGAAAAGTCGTTTGGCCCCAATGTGCGGCGTTGCTTAATTTCGATAATTGTTAGGTAACAGATGTTATTCACGAGGACCCATTAATATTCCCCTATTGATATTTGAGGCTGAAATTTCATTGACAGGAAAGTAAATTCATTGACAACTAAAACTAACTGTTGGTTGTGAAACTCATTTCCCACAGCAACCATTCATGGACGGGATGAAGTATCAACAAGCATACACGGGATGAAGTATGAACAAGCATACACGGGATGAAGTATGAACAAGCATACACGGGATGAAGTATGAACAAGCAAACACAGGATGAAGTATGAAAAAGCATACACGGGATGAAGTATGAACAAGCATACACGGGATGAAGTATGAACAAGCATACACGGGATGAAGTATGAACAAGCATACACGGGATGAAGTATGAACAAGCATACACGGGATGAAGTATGAACAAGCATACACGGGATGAAGTATGAACAAGCATACACGGGATGAAGTATGAACAAGCATACACGGGATGAAGTATGAACAAGCATACACGGGATGAAGTATGAACAAGCATACACGGGATGAAGTATGAACAAGCATACACGGGATGAAGTATGAACAAGCATACACGGGATGAAGTATGAACAAGCATACACGGGATGAAGTATGAACAAGCATACACGGGATGAAGTATGAACAAGCATACACGGGATGAAGTATGAACAAGCATAGCACTGCTTACGCAGTCCTAGTACGCTTCACGCATACTTACATCCAGCAATTTCTCAGAGATTGGACTCCAGAATGTACGTGACGAAACTACGAAACACTTCCCCGCTCCGCTTGAAGAGAATTTCAGACAACACTTTTCCTCTATATTCGTGATTTAGACGGTTAATTCATTTACATATGCTTTTATCAGAGTTGGGACAATTTTATTTTACCGGGACAACAGGAGGGAAAATTTTGTATTATGTCGTTTAAGAATCGGCCATTCACGGCTGACACACATACACCACATGACGAGACAAAAATGTGACCATTGTGACTCAATACTTAACATAAAACAAGTTCTGACAGAATGTATACAAAACTATGACTTACCGTACAATATGACAGGCCTACTAGGTGATAGGAGCCAATATATAGGACTTACCGTACAATATGACAGGCCTACTAGGTGATAGGATACGATATACAGGACTTACCGTACAATACGACAGGCCTACTAGGTGATAGGATACGATATATAGGACTTACCGTACAATATGACAGGCTTACTAGGTGATAGGATACGATATATAGGACTTACCGTACAATATGACAGGCTTACTAGGTGATAGGATACGATATATAGGACTTACCGTACAATATGACAGGCTTACTAGGTGATAGGATACGATATATAGGACTTACCGTACAATATGACAGGCTTACTAGGTGATAGGAGCCAATGTATAGGACTTACCGTACAATATGACAGGCCTACTAGGTGATAGGAGCCAATATATAGGACTTACCGTACAATATGACAGGCCTACTAGGTGATAGGATACGATATATAGGACTTAGCGTACAATACGACAGGCCTACTAGGTGATAGGATACGATATATAGGACTTACCGTACAATATGACAGGCTTACTAGGTGATAGGAGCCAATGTATAGGACTTACCGTACAATATGACAGGCCTACTAGGTGATAGGAGCCAATATATAGGACTTACCGTACAATATGACAGGCCTACTAGGTGATAGGATACGATATATAGGACTTAGCGTACAATACGACAGGCCTACTAGGTGATAGGAGCCAATATATAGGACTTACCGTACAATATGACAGGCCTACTAGGTGATAGGATACGATATATAGGACTTACCGTACAATATGACAGGCTTACTAGGTGATAGGATACGATATATAGGACTTACCGTACAATATGACAGGCTTACTAGGTGATAGGATACGATATATAGGACTTACCGTACAATATGACAGGCTTACTAGGTGATAGGATACGATATATAGGACTTACCGTACAATATGACAGGCTTACTAGGTGATAGGAGCCAATATATAGGACTTACCGTACAATATGACAGGCCTACTAGGTGATAGGAGCCAATGTATAGGACTTACCGTACAATATGACAGGCCTACTAGGTGATAGGATACGATATACAGGCAAATGAATGGGTCGGGGCAAAATAGTGCCAAACAACATATACAGGACAAATGTTTAGTGAACTGGTAGCGGGATAACAAAATAATATAACTGTCATGATGATTAGATAGTTAGCCGTCGAGGTGATAAGTAAAGATGGAATGGTTGGGATTCGGCTAAATAAACCTCAATATGATTTTGTTTTAAAAAAATCTATATTTCGGACGTTTCGGCTACTCATTGGTAGCCTTCGTCAGCTAAAATGACAAAAAGAAAAGAAATTAATACCAAAACAAAAAAATTTATAATTGTGATAGGTAACAGAACTATAGATACAATTAACTTATAAAAGAACATATCGTCTTAAATTCTTAGCATGAGTAGAATGAAAAAGTAAATAGGTACAATAATTGATTTTAATAGTAATTAGTAACATTAATTGATTTTACAAAGAAATAAGAAACTACATACCAATGACCAATATAGTAGCTAATAGTAACATTAATTAATTTTACAAAGAAAATGAGATACTACATACCAATGGAAATGCCGAGCGGCAGAGGAAGACCAAGGTTGGCAATTAAGTAACCATTGTGAAAGTGTCTAAGGAGAAAGGAATCTACTGGGGTATATGTAACTGAAGACAGCAGGTGGTGGGAGAAAGGTCGGTAGGGATCAAAAGGCATGTTTATGACAGGAAAGGAGAAAAAGGTGTTAATGGAAGGATACCCAAGGGGCATGGTAAAAATCTAGGTGGGAGGTCGGGAGAGTATTTCTCCTATGTACACTAATATTTTCCAAATACTCTCCCGACCTCCCACCTAGATTTTTACCATGCCCCTTGGGTATCCTTACATTAATATAAAAGAGACAAAATACAGTAGAACTTGGATAATTCGAACCCCAAGGGACCGATAAAAAAGTTCGAATTATCCAAAATTCGAATTACAAAAGTTTTTGAAAATAAAGGTGTAAAAAATCGGATTTCATATTTTCACATTCTTTAATTAAAAAAAAAACATACTTTTTATTTAGACAATAACAAACCTTTCATAAATTGATGATTATGTACATAAGTCATAAATAATTGATCAAAAAAGTAAAAATAAAAGTCTATTGTTTTGAAAAAAAGTCATTTTCATGGGCAAGAACCTTTTTCTTTATTTTTCAGGTTTTCTTGATAAAGTGTTAGGAGGAATTCCTTGGTATTTTTAGATTTTTTCTTTATTCCTTTTTCAACTTCTTTAATCGCAGCTATTTTCTCTGGCAAGGTTAAAGTTTTACAACTTCTAGGCTTCGACATCCTAAATCAAAAACTCCACTGTACACCAGAAATTCAAGGCACAAACAATACAACAGATCTAGCCGCTGACTGACAAAACTGAATAAGAAATGAACATCGGAGGGATGGTGGAAGGGAATTCTAGGATAAAACGACAGGATGGTGTATGTAACTACAACCCCTAGAAGGGAGGAAGCGCGACCCACCACTTTGCAGAACTCCTAGAGTCCAAGAACTAGACTATGAGACCGCCGCACTTCTTGTCCCGGAACCCCTACATCCGTATCTTACTATCCTTCTTACCCGAGGGGAGAATATTTTCACAAGATTTAAGATCGACCACTTCCCATTGGAGGTAAAGGCTCGTAATAAATTCGAATTATCCAAAATTTTATTCGAATTAACCACGATTTCGAATTATCGAAGTTCGAATTATCCATGTTCCACTGTATACTATTTCTTATCTTTGTATAGATTATTTTAAATAAAGTATTCAGGAATGCAGTTTACACTCCCATCTTCAGAATAATGTGCTTAATTATGCAGATCCCGCGTGACGGACTGTTGAAATTTATAAATCAAATTCGTTTTCCATTATGATATGCCCTCTTTGTGACTGTGAAAATCTTTTATTCCATAAAGCTCAAAATATTTGATGCGCATATCGTCGCTACAAATGCAAAGTATCGAATATGAAAATCACCACTTTTCAGAGTGGAAAAGCATTTATTCATAACTTTTTTTTGGACAGTCAAATATTCGGCAGATTTGACCTTTTGATAGTGGAATACTTTCCCTTTAATAGAGTGATCTAAGATTCAAGAATTTGCCTTACATAAGTCCAGCAGAAATTAGTAAAGATTGACAATGAAAGATGCATTTTTTCACATTCGTTACTTTGCATTTGTATCGACGATATGAGCTTTATTTGTGTACCTCATAAGGATCGTTGAGATTTACATATAGGCTCTGAACGTGATCCTGATAAGGGTTACTTATGGCCCTTGTGAGGATCGTTGAGATGAATTAGCAGCAAACATTACTTGTAACCTTTGTCACTGATATGATATTTTCTGAAGTAATAGTGCACTGTAAGGGCTTCACTATCACTATTAGCATCGACCGAATTGCCGCGTAAAGCACAACCCGATCCGATATGATATGCTAATGAGACCAGGAGATAGGACTACACTAAATGCTATTTGAATATTGCGTGACTCGGTATAATCTATACGAAATGGTCTTCGATTAGCGACCGTTGCAGTTTTTCAATAGCACACAACAGAGGGCTAAGCACAATCTAATGAACCTTGGGGAACGCCTTCTTCCACACAGAACCACAAAAATTACGACTGTTATTGGCAAATAACTACTTTGGCTCCGGAGTAAACCCCCCCTCCAGATGGACCGATTTTGTTGGTTAACGAACTCGTTCAATCGTTTGATTGGGGAATACTACATACCAAGTTTCGTGGGCGAAGAAACTAAAACTCTGGCCGGTATCGTGTTAACGGACACATATATAACTATATATGTATATATATATACATATATATATATATATATATATATATATATATATATATATATATATATATGTTTAGATATATATAAATTTTAACTGGTGTCATTTTCGGTGTACTAGGTAGGATCGATAAAGATTCGAAGAAATTTTTCAAAAATTCCGTCATGGGTGCAACCTCAATAGCTACTTTCCTTCGGAGGAAAACATGATGCAATAGAAAAATAATTATACAATCGCTAATTATAAAAACGCTGCATCAAATCACTCTTTCCCTCGAAAAATACAGTTTTTCTAACCCGGAGTTCCCAAATATTGTAATATGATTACAGACGTGTAATGGCCATTCCCATTACTCCATTCCAATTCCTGTAATTGTAATGGAAATTGTAATTACATTTTCCGATAAAATTAATAGTCCGAGAGCCAGCAACGCATTTTTCATGAAGTGTTTTATGCATCCTGAAATTTTGCTTAGGTAGATAAGAAGGTATATATGTGTTTCCTGGACATACCTTGGTGCACCAGCTACTGCGCACAGGGGAAAGGTACAAAACAATATTTCCCAAAAATAGAGTTTTATTTAGAAGGCAACTATCTTTAATGTAAAATTAAGACAATTTTACAATGAAGAATAAATATGGCAGACACTTTTAAGGAGTATAACACGTAAAAAAAAAAAAAAAATTAATTGTTTTTATTCTAATATTAAATGAGAGTTTTATTTTCGCTGCCATTAAAACCGGAACAGCTGTACAAGATCATGTGAGCAAGAACCAATGAGAGCACAGAAAACAACCAACTCTGCGCAGTCGTGTCATACACTCTTACGGTTACGCGCAGTGTATTCCAGTCTATCATAGGCAACATTTATTTTCATGTTTCCTGATAATTAATGCCCACAAAAGTGTCTGCCCTTTTGCAATTATTTTCAAATATGTTTATTGAAGACGCTGTTTAAATCGCAGCGTGAATAAAGCATTTCATTAATTATTACAAATAAAAACTAGGTACTTAGTTTTTTTTATTATTATCATTTTAACCCCCTTAAAAGTGCCTACCTTATTTATTATTAATTTGAAAATTGCCTTAATTTGCCATTTATTTCATTAATAATAGTTGGCTTCTGAATAAAACTCTACTTTTAGGCAATATTGTTTTGCACCTTTCCCCTGTGCGCGTACCTGGTGTTCCAAGGTATGTCCAGGAAACACATATATACCTTCTTGTCTACCCAAGAGGTATATTATAGCAAAATTTCAGGGTAAATAAAACACTTCATGAAAAGTGCGTTGCTGGCTCTCGGTCTAAATGGTAATCAAAAATTCGTTATATTATACGTTTTATTATGTTAAAGGATACAAAATAATACGTTTCAATTCTTCGAAAAAAATCATGGTGGCGCTTAAACGGGACCCCTGTTTTGGCGGCAACTTTTTTCTACAGGTGGCAATTTTTAATCTAGAACGAAAAACTAAAATTATTTCGAAAGAAGATGGTTCAATCCAGTAAAGTGAACAATTATTCATTTTCTATAAAAAACTCCGTCGAAAATCGGCCATAAAATCGTTATAATTCAATGAATCAAAAAAATCCTATGTACTTTACTACCGAATATCATGAGAAAGCTGCTGTTAAAATTTGACGTTGATCGGGAAAAATTTGAAGACGCCAGAGTATCGCCCGATTTGAAAAACGTAGTTTTGAGAAAACGTCTTTTAAGTTTAATGTTCTGAAATGGTTTTTTTTTCATACTTCCTTGCAATGACGATAAAAAATTGGGTTTTATTTTGAAATGTTTTAAAGGACAAAAAAAAAAAAAATTAATAATTAAAAAGGGACCAATGAAAGTTCGCTCAACAAATTATCTTCAAACCAACACCGCCTTCACTCAGCACAGGTATTTCACAAACCAACACCGCCTTCACTCAGCACAGGTATTTCACAAACCAACACCGCCTTCACTCAGCAAAGGTATTTCACAAACCAACACCGCCTTCACTCAGCACAGGTATTTCACAAACCAACACCGCCTTCACTCAGCACAGGTATTTCACAAACCAACACCGCCTTCACTCAGCACAGGTATTTCACAAACCAACACCGCCTTCACTCAGCACAGGTATTTCACAAACCAACACCGCCTTCACTCAGCACAGGTATTTCACAAACCAACACCGCCTTCACTCAGCACAGGTATTTCACAAACAAAATGTTATTTTTTGCCAATTTCATTTTTTTTCTTCACATACTGAATATAATTTTTGATTAGTTAAGGAATAATTTTTGCTCATAAGAAGAAATGATAAAAAAAAAGTTACAAGGTAATATTACCCCTTAATAGTATCTAAACAAAGTAAACACGAGGGCCCTGAGGGGCAGATACTATAGAGGTATCTGATCCATGACCATACGGCACGCTAGGGAGATAGTGTGGTCAGTACTATGCTCCGGGTAGCAGTGGGTACTACAGAGGAACTGGAAAGAACCTCTGTAAAAATCCACAACGCCATGCATGAGGCGTTTGAAATTAGCTGCCCGCCAAGGATTAAAAGGCAAGAAAAGGAGCCACCATGGTGGAACAGCGAATTAGGAAAGCTCAGGAAAAAGGCCAGGGGGCTTTTCAATCGGGCAAAACAAAATGGTAATTGGAGGGACTATAAACAGTCCCTGACGGAGTATAACAAAGGAATCAGGCAGGCTAAGAGAAGGACCTGGAGAAATTTCTGCGAAGATGTTAGTAGCCTACCAGAAGCTGCTAGGCTACAGAAAGTGCTTGCCAAAAGGCACACAAATGAGATGGGACTGCTAAAGAGACCCGATGGGACGATCACGAGTAACCTGGAAGAGACAGTTAGGGAGCTACTAGTGACCCACTTTCCAGACTGCTCAGACGTAACAGAGGAGGCAGATGAGCCTCGGGGGCATGAAAATGCAAATAAATGGATGCTCCAAGCAGCCAAGAAAATCTTTACAATTGAAAAGGTAAAGTGGGCAATAGGAACCTTCAAGCCGTACAAGGCTTCTGGAGGAGATGGTGTTATCCCTGCTCAGCTAATCCATGGGAAAGAAAAGCTTGCAGGCATTCTAGCAGCCATGTTTCAGGCAAGCTATGCACATGGATACATCCCCTGTCTCTGGAGGGACACGGATGTGATCTTTATACCAAAGGGACCAACAAGGCCCCTGGACTTACCTAAATCCTATAGACCTATAAGTCTCTCTTCCAACGTGTTGAAAACAATGGAGAAGGTAGTGGACATGCACATCAGAGAGGACCTCTTAGGAAGGCATCCTCTGCATGCCCAGCAGTTTGCGTATCAAAAGGGCAAATCAACAGAAACTGCCCTGCATTATCTAGTGGGAAAAATAGAGGACTCACTTCAGAACAAGGAAATTGCGCTATGTGCATTCCTGGATATAGAGGGTGCCTTTGACAACACCTCATATGCAGCCATAGAGGAGGCTACCAGGGAGTTTGGTGCTGAGCTCATCCTTAGAAGATGGGTCAGGGCTATGCTGGGAAGCCGGCGAATCAGAGCAAGGAAGGGGTGGGTCTCCACTAGAATAAGGGCAACTAGAGGCTGCCCCCAGGGAGGTGTTTTATCACCCCTGCTGTGGACAATGGTGGTGTACTCCCTCCTTAGAACTCTCTCCGAAGCTGGATACGAAGTAATAGGATATGCGGATGATATAGTGGTTTTAGTAAGAGGGAGATTTCCGCATGTCCTAAAGGAACGTATGCAGCTGGCACTAGGAATGATTATGAGATGGTGCCGTAATCTTGGGTTAACTGTTAACCCTGAAAAGACTAAGGTAGTCCCTTTCTCTAGGAAAAGGAATCTGAATATGGAACCTATCCTGGTGGAGGGGTCTCCTGTACTGGTCACAAATGAGATCAAATATCTGGGAATAACACTGGATAGAAGGCTCACTTGGAATTTGCATCTCAACAAACAGATTGAGAAGGCGAAGGTCTCTTTATGGGCCTGTAACAGGCTCTGTGGTAAGACCTGGGGTATGAGTCCGAGGATGTTCCTCTGGCTATACACTGCTGTAGTAAGGCCTATGGTAACATACGCAGCACTAGTCTGGTGGACAAAAACTGAGGAGAAGACCGCAGCCAGCAGGCTAGAAAGAGTCCAAAGGCTAGCATGCCTGGGAATCACAGGGGCAATCAGGACGTGCCCTACTGCGGCGATGGAAGCAATTATAGGATTAACACCGCTGGCCATCCGCATCAAGAGAGAGGCACTGATTGGTGCACTGAGAATTCAGTCCCTCAAAGTGAGCAGGGATGAGACTAGGGGACATCTCAGGATTTTGCAAAAACTAAAAGAGAGCGATTTATGCCTCACCCGGTCGGATGAGACGACACGGACACTTGTCTTCGACAAGCAGTTCAGGGTTGTCATACCCAGTCGACAGAGCTGGGAGGAAGGACAGGAAAGTCTCCAAAGAGACTCACTGATGTGGTACACGGATGGCTCCCTTAAGGATGAGAGGGCTGGTGCAGGGGTATATGGTCCCAGAACAGAAATAGCCGTAGCTCTCGGATCCTTTGCCACTGTATTCCAATCGGAAGTTCATGCGATTGAGATCGCAGCCCGGGAAAATCTTAAAAAAGGTGTTAAAGGGCAAAGAATACGAATAAATAGTGATAGTCAAGCTGCACTTAAGGCACTTGCATCGCATAGTGTCTCCTCGAAATTAGTTCTCGATTGCCACAGTGCCCTAAGTGATCTGGGCAGACGTAACAGGGTTACGCTTGTGTGGGTGCCAGGACATGAGGGCATTGAGGGCAATGAGAAGGCCGACGAGCTGGCAAGAAAGGGATCGGAGAAGATACTTCATGGTCCTGAGCCGTTCTTCGGTGTTTCAAAAAGCTTTGTCAAAAAGGTAGTAAATGCCTGGGAACAAGAAGAAATTCAAAAGAATTGGCAGGCTAAGCCAGGTATGAGGCAGGCAAAGCTACTTGTTCGGATCTCGAAAGATAGGGCAGGGTATTTCCTTCAACTAACAAGAGTAGAATTAAGAAGGATAGTCGGACTTCTCTCTGGACATGGTCCGCTAAGGAAACACCTGTGCACGATGGGACTAATAGAGGACCCTACATGTCGCTGGTGCCTCGAAGAAGAGGAAACCTCACAGCACGTCCTCTGCGAATGTGAGGCGTTGGCCTACAACAGGCTAGTGCACATAGGGAAGGCAATTGCTACGCCCAAGGACATAGCCGAGGCTACTCCCAAGGAGCTCAAGCTATATGTGAGGAGCTGCAAGTTGGAAAGGGAGTAAGACAGGGACGCAAATCACAATAGATCCAATGGGGTCGCAGTGAATAAGGGCGGAGGGCCCAGGTCCCCTTATATTGTATTGTATTGTACTATGCTCCGGCCGCCTGATTTTCTCCTTGGCCGCTTCGACTGCTAGAGTCATTAGCACCCAAGGTACCCATTATTAAATTAATTAAGGGCTGGGTTGGCCTAGGGACGGTCAGGGAGGCCGAATTCAACCCATGAACGAAGACACTAGAAGAAAAAATCTTTAGTACTATGCTCGGGATTTGAATTCAGGACCTCCAGCTTATTACTCCAGTGCTCTACCACTGAGCTAACCTCGCCCCCCTAAACATAGTATTTCCCTCTAATTATAATTTGTCTATTGGAGGCCCGGTGGCAGTGAGTATTAAGGCGTCAGCCCTATCCTGGCTAGAAAAGGGTGGTAACCTATAGATAACCCGTCCTAAAATTCTTAGTTCATGATGATGGGCTTTAAAATTCAAATAAATAAACTTCTAATTGCTAGGTCTCTCTAAGAATTATTTCCAATTTAGCAAGCGTTTTGGAAGCGGGTTTTGGATTTGAGAAATCAAAGGATTTTATTTCCTGTTTATTTACTTTTATACCAGATGGTCATAAAAATTTAGTACCGGAAATTACAGATGTTAATAAGTGTTAGTTTTAAATTCGACAAAGAAATGAATCGCTTTATAGTAAATTTTCTACTGCTTCTTGCGCTTGAAGGGATTGTCTGCAGTGGACTCCTAGTTTGTAATGCTTGTTATACAGACTGCCCCATAATGAAAACCTTGTTTTGTAAACATACATCTTGTTACGCAGCGAGACATTCAAATTCTTATCAAATGGACTACCTTGGTTGTGGGAATTGTCATGAAGCTGCTTCTCTAGTTCAGAGATATAAATTGAAACTTGATAAATGCAAAGAGTGTCATACTGACAGTTGTAACACATTAGAAATGCTGAAGGTAACAACAACAAAACCAACAGAGAAGTCAACAAAAAAACCAACAGAAGCAAAAACAGTAAAGGTTTCTTCATCAAAAGCAGTAAAGCCTTCGCTACTTCTTATCCTAGGAATGATGACACGGATGGTGTGAAATTCAACAATAAAATTATTTGTAGGGTTAACTTTATTTTGTTGTTTTTGTTCTTCCGATTTATTTTATCGTCTCATTTACATAACAAATGTTTGGAGGCCCGGTGGCCGTAAGTGTTAAGGCGGTAGCACTTAACACTCCGTGCCAAGGGTCTTGGGTTCGATTACCAATATGGGGTGGACTTTTCTATCGAAAGAAGAAAAGGCATGAGCCCTATCCTGGCTAGAAAAGGACGGTAACCTATAGATAACCCGTCATGAAATTCTTTGACAATAATAATGGGTGTTAAAATTTAAAATAATAAAATATACATACTTCATGGATGCCGTGAGTGTTAAGGCGTGAACTCTTAACACTCTGTGCCAAGGGTCGTGGGTTCGATTCTCACTAGTGGTGGTGGCTTTTCTTTATAAAAAAGAAAAGGGGCCGGCCCTATCCTGGCTAGAAAAGGGTGGTAACCTATAGATAATCCGTCCTAAAATTCTTAGTTAATAAGATGTTGGACGTTACAATAACGTAATAAGATGTTGGACGTTACAATTTAAATAAATAAATATAAGAAACCGATTTGCTTTTGGCCGATTTAACTTTTCATTAGGTAAAACTGAAGTTTCACGTCCTCCAAACCGATTTCTTTAACACTTTTCACAACAATGTATTTTGATGCACTAAACAAGAATACGTTTGTTTTTTTTTCAAAAAACCAAAACAAAAAAAAACCTTCGCATTTAACTAGGAAAGAAGTTATTAAGCACTAAAGTTCACTGTTAGGAAGGTTATAAAACTAGGCGTCAACAGCGTATTTGTAAATACGCGCATGCGCAGATATGTAACATTGGGAAACAGAGAACTCTCATTTGAAATGTTCAGAAACCATTTATACCTGTTGCTTAAGGGCATACGTGCTATGCGTTTCCGCTCGCTTAAGAAGATAACAAACCCCCAGTCAATCCAACTCGCTAAAATTAATAGAATTCTATTAATTTTAGCGAGTTGGATTAACTGGGATTTGATATCTTAGAGAATTACTCAAAATTTTATTTTCAAATAAAAATTTGAGTAATTCTTCTCTATTGTGGACAAGAATAATAAATTCGTGCAACTTCATATCAATTCTTTTTTTATAAAATAAGAGTATGTTGACAATTGAAGTTCAGCAGGCGAACTAATAATTATAAAGGCATTAGCTAATTATTAACGGATTTCTGATATATAATACTTTTCATGAACGGAACAAGAAATGTGAAGAGTGTTTCATTATTTAAAAAATGGTTGTGAATAAATAACTGCTGATGAATTTAAATAATTGATGGCAAATTACAATTAAACTTCTTTAGTGCATCAAAATACATTGTTGTTAAAAGAGTTAAAGAAATCGGTTTGGAGGACGTGAAACTTCAGTTTTACCTTTCGTTTTTTGAGAATTAACAAAAACTACTGAAATATATCAATAACTCATTTTTTAATTGTTTTGGACATAAACGCTTTTTGTACACCACCTCCTCACTCGCATATTCTCCCATGACCATCCAGTTAGTTTGTACACCACCTCCTCACTCGCATATTCTCCCATGACCATCCAGTTAGTTTGTACACCACCTCCTCTCTCGCATATTCTCCCATGACCATCCAGTTAGTTTGTACACCACCTCCTCTCTCGCATATTCTCCCATGACCATCCAGTTAGTTTGTACACCACCTCCTCACTCGCATATTCTCCCATGACCATCCAGTTAGTTTGTACACCACCTCCTCACTCGCATATTCTCCCATGACCATCCAGTTAGTTTGTACACCACCTCCTCTCTCGCATATTCTCCCATGACCATCCAGTTAGTTTGTACACCACCTCCTCTCTCGCATATTCTCCCATGACCATCCAGTTAGTTTGTACACCACCTCCTCACTCGCATATTCTCCCATGACCATCCAGTTAGTTTGTACACCACCTCCTCTCTCGCATATTCTCCCATGACCATCCAGTTAGTTTGTACACCACCTCCTCTCTCGCATATTCTCACATGACCATCCAGTTAGTTTGTACACCACCTCCTCACTCGCATATTCTCCCATGACCATCCAGTTAGTTTGTACACCACCTCCTCACTCGCATATTCTCCCATGACCATCCAGTTAGTTTGTACACCACCTCCTCACTCGCATATTCTCCCATGACCATCCAGTTAGTTTGTACACCACCTCCTCACTCGCATATTCTCCCATGACCATCCAGTTAGTTTGTACACCACCTCCTCACTCGCATATTCTCCCATGACCATCCAGTTAGTTTGTACACCACCTCCTCACTCGCATATTCTCCCATGACCATCCAGTTAGTTTGTACACCACCTCCTCACTCGCATATTCTCCCATGACCATCCAGTTAGTTTGTACACCACCTCCTCACTCGCATATTCTCCCATGACCATCCAGTTAGTTTGTACACCACCTCCTCACTCGCATATTCTCCCATGACCATCCAGTTAGTTTGTACACCACCTCCTCACTCGCATATTCTCCCATGACCATCCAGTTAGTTTGTACACCACCTCCTCACTCGCATATTCTCCCATGACCATCCAGTTAGTTTGTACACCACCTCCTCTCTCGCATATTCTCCCATGACCATCCAGTTAGTTTGTACACCACCTCCTCACTCGCATATTCTCCCATGACCATCCAGTTAGTTTGTACACCACCTCCTCTCTCGCATATTCTCCCATGACCATCCAGTTAGTTTGTACACCACCTCCTCACTCGCATATTCTCCCATGACCATCCAGTTAGTTTGTACACCACCTCCTCTCTCGCATATTCTCCCATGACCATCCAGTTAGTTTGTACACCACCTCCTCTCTCGCATATTCTCCCATGACCATCCAGTTAGTTTGTACACCACCTCCTCACTCGCATATTCTCCCATGACCATCCAGTTAGTTTGTACACCACCTCCTCACTCGCATATTCTCCCATGACCATCCAGTTAGTTTGTACACCACCTCCTCTCTCGCATATTCTCCCATGACCATCCAGTTAGTTTGTACACCACCTCCTCTCTCGCATATTCTCCCATGACCATCCAGTTAGTTTGTACACCACCTCCTCACTCGCATATTCTCCCATGACCATCCAGTTAGTTTGTACACCACCTCCTCTCTCGCATATTCTCCCATGACCATCCAGTTAGTTTGTACACCACCTCCTCACTCGCATATTCTCCCATGACCATCCAGTTAGTTTGTACACCACCTCCTCCCTCGCATATTCTCCCATGACCATCCAGTTAGTTTGTACACCACCTCCTCCCTCGCATATTCTCCCATGACCATCCAGTTAGTTTGTACACCACCTCCTCACTCGCATATTCTCCCATGACCATCCAGTTAGTTTGTACACCACCTCCTCTCTCGCATATTCTCCCATGACCATCCAGTTAGTTTGTACACCACCTCCTCTCTCGCATATTCTCACATGACCATCCAGTTAGTTTGTACACCACCTCCTCACTCGCATATTCTCCCATGACCATCCAGTTAGTTTGTACACCACCTCCTCACTCGCATATTCTCCCATGACCATCCAGTTAGTTTGTACACCACCTCCTCACTCGCATATTCTCCCATGACCATCCAGTTAGTTTGTACACCACCTCCTCACTCGCATATTCTCCCATGACCATCCAGTTAGTTTGTACACCACCTCCTCACTCGCATATTCTCCCATGACCATCCAGTTAGTTTGTACACCACCTCCTCACTCGCATATTCTCCCATGACCATCCAGTTAGTTTGTACACCACCTCCTCACTCGCATATTCTCCCATGACCATCCAGTTAGTTTGTACACCACCTCCTCACTCGCATATTCTCCCATGACCATCCAGTTAGTTTGTACACCACCTCCTCACTCGCATATTCTCCCATGACCATCCAGTTAGTTTGTACACCACCTCCTCACTCGCATATTCTCCCATGACCATCCAGTTAGTTTGTACACCACCTCCTCACTCGCATATTCTCCCATGACCATCCAGTTAGTTTGTACACCACCTCCTCACTCGCATATTCTCCCATGACCATCCAGTTAGTTTGTACACCACCTCCTCACTCGCATATTCTCCCATGACCATCCAGTTAGTTTGTACACCACCTCCTCACTCGCATATTCTCCCATGACCATCCAGTTAGTTTGTACACCACCTCCTCACTCGCATATTCTCCCATGACCATCCAGTTAGTTTGTACACCACCTCCTCTCTCGCATATTCTCCCATGACCATCCAGTTAGTTTTTACACCACCTCCTCTCTCGCATATTCTCCCATGACCATCCAGTTAGTTTGTACACCACCTCCTCTCTCGCATATTCTCCCATGACCATCCAGTTAGTTTGTACACCACCTCCTCTCTCGCATATTCTCCCATGACCATCCAGTTAGTTTGTACACCACCTCCTCACTCGCATATTCTCCCATGACCATCCAGTTAGTTTGTACACCACCTCCTCACTCGCATATTCTCCCATGACCATCCAGTTAGTTTGTACACCACCTCCTCACTCGCATATTCTCCCATGACCATCCAGTTAGTTTGTACACCACCTCCTCTCTCGCATATTCTCCCATGACCATCCAGTTAGTTTGTACACCACCTCCTCTCTCGCATATTCTCCCATGACCATCCAGTTAGTTTGTACACCACCTCCTCACTCGCATATTCTCCCATGACCATCCAGTTAGTTTGTACACCACCTCCTCACTCGCATATTCTCCCATGACCATCCAGTTAGTTTGTACACCACCTCCTCACTCGCATATTCTCCCATGACCATCCAGTTAGTTTGTACACCACCTCCTCTCTCGCATATTCTCCCATGACCATCCAGTTAGTTTGTACACCACCTCCTCACTCGCATATTCTCCCATGACCATCCAGTTAGTTTGTACACCACCTCCTCTCTCGCATATTCTCCCATGACCATCCAGTTAGTTTGTACACCACCTCCTCTCTCGCATATTCTCCCATGACCATCCAGTTAGTTTGTACACCACCTCCTCACTCGCATATTCTCCCATGACCATCCAGTTAGTTTGTACACCACCTCCTCACTCGCATATTCTCCCATGACCATCCAGTTAGTTTGTACACCACCTCCTCTCTCGCATATTCTCCCATGACCATCCAGTTAGTTTGTACACCACCTCCTCTCTCGCATATTCTCCCATGACCATCCAGTTAGTTTGTACACCACCTCCTCACTCGCATATTCCCCATGACCATCCAGTTAGTTTGTACACCACCTCCTCACTCGCATATTCTCCCATGACCATCCAGTTAGTTTGTACACCACCTCCTCACTCGCATATTCTCCCATGACCATCCAGTTAGTTTGTACACCACCTCCTCACTCGCATATTCTCCCATGACCATCCAGTTAGTTTGTGTCGGCTGAAGATAAAATAACAAAAAAATATCTATACTCCATTATAATAAGGAATTGATATTGTTTTGTTTTTTATTGTCATAATTAGTGATAGAGATATACTTTTAAATATATTAGTTAAGATAAGAAGTACAATGAATAAAAAAAAAAAAAAAAAAAAAAAAAAAAAAAACTATTTTGTTTCGACCCTGCTGCTGAAATTCAGGAACAAATATGCTTTAAATCCACCCGACAAACCTATGTAATGTACCCCATAACATATAGTATTCTTTTTCGTACATTGCCACTGCGCATGCGCCAACGCCAGCGGACACTTTTTTTAGACACATTTTTGTAATTTTGGGGACGAGGTTGCCTCAGTGGTAGAGCACTCGACTAATGAACTGGAGGACCAGGTTCAAAACCCGAGCGCGCACTAAAGATTTTTTCTTCTAGTGCTGCCGTTCGAGGGTTGGATTTGGGGTCCCAGATCGTCCCTAGGCTCACCCAGCCTTTAATTAATTTAAAAAATAATGAGTACATTGGGTGCTAATGACCCTAGCAGTCGAAGGAGCCAAGGGGAAAATCTGGCGGCCGGAGCATAGTGTTGACCATTCTATCTCCCTAGTGTGCCGTGTAGTCAAGAATCAGATACCTCTGCAGTATCTGCCCCTCTGGGCTCTTGTGGCCTGTTACGGGACTGATTTTTTTTTTTTTTTTTTTTTTTTTTTTTTTTGTATGTTTTGTTTTCAGTTTATTCACCACCACTAAAGCATATTTATGCTAAAATGGATGTTTGGTATTCTGTTATTTTTATAGGCCGTCATCGTTCACAGCGATCTATTCCTGTTTCGGTCATAGAACACATTCCCACACACTTACAATAAGTTAGATATTTATTTCTTTACTACCGAAATAATCGCTAGAAATAATTTATATAACAAAACAACTTTTGCAAGGTCAGATCTATATATATATATATATATATATATATATATATATATATATATATATATATATATATATATATATATATAAGACCTCCATTATTCGGGACTCTATTATCCGGGATTCCAATTAACCGGGGTCTCGATGGGGGAATTCGGCAATAGTGGATATACAGTAGGACCTCCATTATCCGGGACTCTATTATCCGGGATTCCAATTAACCGGGGTCTAGATGGGGGAATTTTTATTTTCATTCCTTCTTTAAATATTATGTGCATACGAACATATTTATTGCATTATTTTTATCAACTAAAGCATTTGATTTCATAATTATGTATTAAATATTCGTATGTATGTAATGACGATTATGTACATAAATATGAAATTGAATTAATTACATACATTGTAAACTAAGGAATGTAAAAACAGCGCTGTTTTCGGAAGAATGATTCCATATTCCTGGAAGCATCTCAATTTATTTCATATTCTTCGAACAGACAATTTTTCAATTATTTCTATGAATCCCCTACTGGGCTGTTAGTCTACCGAGGAAATATTTCCTCAGTTGGGCTTTAACTCTTCACTCGAGTACATACGAATCCCGATTTCAGCAGAATTATCTCGTTACGGGCGATCAGAACAGATACGAGAAAATAATTATGCATCAAAAAACGACGAAATATTACTGACTTTCACGACAAAAAAATTTAATTTGATCTTGAGTTTATTTTTGCACTTATACAAATTATTAATTAATAAAACGTTTACATACACATTTCTCAATGCAAATAAGAAGGTTTACATGACATCTTGTACACAGTTTTTATTTGTAACCTTATTATCCAGCACATTTAGTCAATAAAATATTGTGTTTCGGTTATCCGGGCTTTTCGATTATCCGTGGACCACCCTCCCCGTCATTACCCCGGATTATGGAGGTTCTACTGTATATATATGTATATGTATATATATATACATACACACACACACATACGATAAAGTCCTCGGCCAAGTTCCGACCTACGCATACTGTGTTTATATTACACAAATTATTAGAGCAGTAATACCAACAGGTGAAGAATAACCCTTCAAAACTTCAAACTTTATATTTATTTCTCCATCAGAACGTTTCGGACACACTGGTCCATCTTCAGGCGATCTACAAGAGTATATTAATTTCAGATATTACATCCTCCAAAACCATTTACTAAATTTTATTGTCATAATTTTAAACTCACCATGTCCTGTTAATTACTACAGTTACACTTAATCAGTCATTAAATAAATAAAAATGATTCCTGTAAGGAACCAAGTCAAATTCCACCTACATCAATTAAACACTCATTATCACAGCCATATTAGAAGACTTTATCAACATACTTAGGCCTATTATATTTGGTATGCTAAAAATTAAATTAAAACATTAAAATTCAATTGGTTAAAATATATAATAAATTATGTATGACATATCATATGATATATTGTTTAATCTTTACTTAACATTATTTTTATTACAATATTTAATATAAAATACACTGAGGTATGTAACCAAGATATTTAAACTATGGAAGGAATCTATTACAATGTCATCAGAAATTAATTTTATTAAGTATGTCAACATAATGTTGTCCTATTCCTTTAACATCTGTTTTGAAATTAATGGTTCTATTGATATTTTTAGTTATGTAAATGGATTCAGTTAATTTCCTAGCTTTATTGTCATTAACAGTTTTTAAAATCTTTAAGCTCGACTTGTGACAGAAGAACAGACATACCAACAATTTGATTTCACAATGACATTACTAGACATACCAGCAAAATTATACTAGACAAATGGCGACTTGACTGGCATACTGAGACTGACAATAAACTACGGACTATTAAAGGCACTATTTCGGACTGGTCATCATCGTACAGGAATTCACGCCGAGAAGAAGTAGTCCTTGCGAGGCTAAGAATCGGCCATACACGCATAACCCATGAGTACCTGATGACAAAGACTTACAAACCAAAATGTAAACATTGTAACACAGACCTTACTGTAAAACATATATTAACAGACTGTCGGTTACGGACTAACTTGGACATTCCACATGACCTGACAGATATACTTTCTGAAGGCAGTCAATATATTGATACAATACTGACCTATTTGAAAAACAATAACATTTTCGACAAAATATAGACTTCACATACAACCTGGGGCAAATGGTAACATAATCATAAGAATTCCAATTCACTTCTTCTTACAATAAAATCACAGCGATACAGAATGATTTATGCTTTACATTTTATTACCATCTTCTTTTAATAACAAAATGTTTATTTTATTTCTTTTTTTATAGATATATAGGTATATAATTATTTCTTGTATTTCTCATTTATTTTCAACCTATTTGTTTTTAAATCTATCTACCTTAACATACCTACTCACATGGATGATTTTTTGGAGTGGCATCGATTGTTGCAGCACCTACATCGGCTCACACTGAGGATTATATGCTTTTCGCCATAGAGGCTGAGCATTAACAAAAAAATAAATAAATAAAATAAAATCTTTACATTATCATAATCAAACTTTTGCTGTTTGGATCGTATTGTAATACTTTCTACATCTTTGAAATTCTTATAAACTATAATGTTTAAATGTTGGTTACATTTGGAGTTAAGGAAGTATTTGACAAAAATTGTTTTTTTGTGGAAATGGAAAGTTTTCGGATCTTTGTATATTGTCTAAAATATCTCGAAAAGGGTTAGGAAATCTTGGTAAGTGGAAGGTGACCTTTCGAATGCTTACTACGTCCTCCACGAAAAAGGTTCTAAAGCAGTTTTCGATAGGGCTATGTCAATCGAAGAATTAACTGCTTAAAACTTTAAAAGTGTTTGTTTTGTTATTTTGAACGGGGTTTTGGTTTTTTGTGAGTTAAACTCACTTTTTAATTGTTGTTTTTTTTTTTTTTTTTTTGGTTTTGAATGCATTTATGAGTAAAATAAGTATTTTAATAAAATGAGAAACTTATTGGGAAGAGTTGTTTCCTGGAGCGAACGATGACATGGCGAGCAAGTTATTTCGGCTTAGCATACTGTCAATTTCCTGTTATGGCACCTTAAACTTCCTTCTTTTTAAAATTTCATTTTATTTTGGTACTTACATACTAGTTGCAACTATCTCGAGAACTGGCTCCCAGAGTTAAATTCACAAACGTCAGGAGACACTTTTTAAAAACTGAATTTATTTTTATATTTCAACATGAACTGATACAATTTTGAATTTAGTGTTATGTGCACAATAGCTGGAAAGGAACTGACTGTGTGAGCCGAAGGAGCAGTAGTTCTATATGATACGGAATACGGCTGGAAGACTGAGCTGATTGCTCGCTTAGAAGACTAACATGACTCAAGACTGTTGGAAGCTCTGAAGACTCTGGAGTTGATAAGGATAGGACCTTAAATAGCTTAGAAAAGGAGTAGGGATAATGGAGGAGATATGTGTAGAATTCGCTACCATAACTCAGTCAGTGATCCGGATCAGGCAATATGGCGAAAATTTGAATATGGCGACCTGTTATTCAGACCACTTATAACCTGTCATTTCATGATCCGGATCAGGCAATATGGCGACCTGTTATTCAGACCACTTATAACCTGTAATTTCACCAATAACCTGTCATTTCATGATCCGGATCAGGCAATATGGCGACAATTTCAATATGGCGACCTGTTATTCAGACCACTTATAACCTGTAATTTCACCAATAACCTGTCATTTGAACGGGAGCCGGTTCTCGAGATCGGTCCAACTAGTACTTAAGTACCTTTACTTTCAACGAAAGATCAACCGCTCCCAATAACTGGTTCTTTTCCTAATACACAGAATAACTAGTTTACACAGAATAACTAGTTTACACAGAATAACTTGTTTACACAGAATAACTAGTTTACACAGAATAACTAGTTTACACAGAATAACTAGTTTACACAGAATAACTAGTTTACACAGAATAACTAGTTTACACAGAATAACTAGTTTACACAGAATAACTAGTTTACACAGAATAACTAGTTTGCACAGAATAACTAGTTTGCACAGAATAACTAGTTTGCACAGAATAACTAGTTTGCACAGAATAACTAGTTTGCACAGAATAACTAGTTTACACAGAATAACTAGTTTACACAGAATAACTAGTTTACACAGAATAACTAGTTTGCCCAGAATAACTAGTTTGCACAGAATAACTAGTTTGCACAGAATAACTAGTTTACACAGAATAACTAGTTTACACAGAATAACTAGTTTACACAGAATAACTAGTTTACACAGAATAACTAGTTTACACAGAATAACTAGTTTACACAGAATAACTAGTTTGCACAGAATAACTAGTTTGCACAGAATAACTAGTTTGCACAGAATAACTAGTTTGCACAGAATAACTAGTTTACACAGAATAACTAGTTTACACAGAATAACTAGTTTACACAGAATAACTAGTTTGCCCAGAATAACTAGTTTGCACAGAATAACTAGTTTGCACAGAATAACTAGTTTACACAGAATAACTAGTTTACACAGAATAACTAGTTTACACAGAATAACTAGTTTACACAGAATAACTAGTTTACACAGAATAACTAGTTTACACAAAATAACTAGTTTACACAGAATAACTAGTTTACACAGAATAACTAGTTTACACAGAATAACTAGTTTACACAGAATAACTAGTTTACACAGAATAACTAGTTTACACAGAATAACTAGTTTACACAGAATAACTAGTTTACACAGAATAACTTATAATTGTTCATTACTGCTATTGCACGCACGGTGTACAGGCTGTCTAAGGGTGGGTTTACACTAGGATAGTTATTACAGGATATTTAAATCAAAGAGAAATTCTGACTAATGAAAACCATGGGGCTTACATTAAAACATTGAGGGTCGAGGTTAGCTCAGTGGCAGAGCACCGGACTAATAAGCTGGAGGACCCGAGTTCAAATCCCGAGCATAGTAATAAAGATTTTTTCTTCTAGTGTCTTCGTTCATGGGTTGAATTCGGCCTCCCTGCCCGTCCCTAGGCCAACCCAGCCTTTGATTAATTTAATAATGGGTACCTTGGTGCTAGTGACTCTAGCAGTCGAAGCAGCCACGGGGAAAATCAGGCGGCCGGATTATAGTACTGACCACACTATCTCCCTAGTGTGCCGTATGGTCATGAATCAGAAACCTCTATAGTATATGCCGCTCAGGGCCCTCTTGTTTACTATGTTTAGATACTATTAAGGGGTAATATTGAATTGTAACTTTTTTTACCATTTCTTCTTATGAACAAAAATTCTCATGGCCTGTTACGGGACTCATTTTTTTTTTTTTTTTTTTTTTTTTAATGGAAACCATGTAGAATTTATGTCTGACATAAATTCTACATGGTTTTCATTAGTCAGAATTTCTCTGATATAAATATCCTGCAATAACTATCCTAGTGTAAACGCACCCTTATAGCCTCGGAAATCTATTGTGCAATTGGCCTCGAATGGGTTAACCTGCGTTGAAGCTAATACGTAAGTACCAAACAAAGGTAAAAATGCAGTTTCACGCCCTCCAAATCGATTTCTTTCAAATTTTGTACAATAACGTATTTTGATGCACTAAACACGAATATGATAAAAAAAAAACGTCGGATTTAACTAGGAAAGAAGTTATTAAGCAATGAAGTTCACTGTTATGCGGGTTATGAGAGCTATTAATTATAGCGAGTTGGATTGAATGGGTTTTTTTATCTTCTTGAGCGAGCGTAGCGAGCGGAAACGCATAGCACGTATGCCCTTAAGCGACTGATGAGGATGCCCTTAAAATTAACAATATTTTCGAATAAATGGTTTCTGAACATTTCAAATGAGAGTTCTCTGTTTCCCAATGTTACATATCTGCGCATGCGCGTGTTTACAAATACGCTGATGACGCCTAGTTTTATAACCTTCCTAACTTTAGTGCTTAATATTATATTCTATTAATTTTAGCGAGTTGGATTGACTGGGGTTTTGTTATCTTCTTGAGCGAGCGGAAACGCATAGCATGTATACCTTAAAGTCATGTATGCCTTTAAGTCGTCACAAATTTAGTTGTTTACATTAGCTCTCATAACCTGCATAACAGTGAACTTAAGTGCTTAATAACTTCTTTCCTAGTAAAATCCGACGTTTTCTTTTATCGTATTCGTGTTTAGTGCATCAAAATACGTTATTGTGCAAAATTTGATAGAAATCGGTTTGGAGGGCGTGAAACTGCATTTTTACCATTTCTTCTTATGAGCAAAAATTCTCGTGGCCTGTTACGGGACTGAATTTTTTTTTTTTTTTTAATGGAAACCATGTAGAATTTATGTCTGACATAAATTCTACATGGTTTCCATTAGTTAGAATTTCTCTCTGATATAAATATCCTGCAATAACTATCCTAGTGTAAACCCACCCTTATAGCCTCGGAAATCTATTGTACAATCGGCCTCGAATGGGTTAACCTGCGTTGAAGCTAATACGTAAGTACAAAACAAATTTATGAAAATTCTAAAATTATATATTTTTTGTTATTATTTTTACTATTGAGACACAAGAAGAACCATTACAATTTTCACAATGATACAATAAGTGCAAGTTCAGAACTTCTTCCAGCTTTGATAAGGATCTTCCAGCCTGATCTCGTCGTTCGGACAGAACATGAGACTAGGATTGGGTAGTCCTAGCAAGGGTTTGGCTAGGCCAAGTTGTCCCAAGACAGGACGTTGCTTCTTGGGTTCGATTCTCCCAGAATCCGTTGCTTTGAACATCTTCATAACTCTGGGGATTGGTGTTTCTTCTTTGATGTACAGTCCGCTGGGCCAAGTGTCTATCGTATGGCTGGAACAGTATCGTCTTGCAAATAGTGACAAAATTCTAGCCATAATGGAGAAATAGTAAATTACAATTCTCAACTAAATTTTGGAATAGAATGATTTATGATTTAACAGAAATGTATCATATGGTTTAAATTATTATTATTTAAATTTTAACGTCCGTTACTATTAACTATGAATTTTTGGACGATTTATCTATAGGTTACCACCCATTTCTAGCCGGGATAGGGCTGATGCCTTTTCTTTTTTCTAAAGAAGAGCCACCACCCCATAGCGGGAATCGAACCCACGATCTTTGGCACGGATTGTTAAATACTCACGCCTTAACACTCACGGCCACTGGGCCTCCTAATTATGAAATAGAACTATAGGAGTAAGTCATTTCTCATTACAAGTTCATTACCACCGTCCATCAAAACCGTTATATATATATATATATATATATATATATATATATATATATATATATATATATTTGTATTTTTTTTTTTGTTTCCTCCTTACAGTAACCCTGCAAGAAGGGAGTTTATTTTTGTCTGCAAGTCTCATGCAACAATCAGCATATCACTTGCATTTGTATGTTAACATTTTTTTTTTTTTTTAAAACATATTATTAGTTTTAGTTAAAATTTAAAAGTTTACAAATTATAACTATACAAAATACTACAAATGGAGAAAATTAACAAAAGAACAGAATATAAAAATGAAGTAAAACAAAAACATGAATAATATAGAATATATAAAATTAGAAAAAAATAAATTTTAGTATTACCACAAAAAATGCTTAATACCATTTTATTCGTAATAGAGATTCAATCTTCCCATTGCCATGTAAAGCTGCTCAGCAAATTCTCTTAATGCCTTATTATGGCACATAAACAGAGTTTGTTCTGGTGACGGCCAGACTCCGTTTTGTTTCACAATTGTCGTTTGTAATTTTGTCCGTTCCTGTATTAGTAGTCGGCAGTCGTATACTAAGTGTTGGTAAGTTTGTTCCGTAAGAAAGTCGCATGGACAAGTGTTTCTGTTTGTGATTTGGAAACGGTGTAAGTACGAGTTTATTGATCCATGTCCTGTGACAAGTTGTGTTGTGTAAAAATCTGTCATAGTTTGTTTTTTTGTTAAATATGTTTGAATTTGTGGTATGAATAGTTTTAAGTGTGTCCCTTTGTTAGTATTTATCCAGCGGTTTTCCCAAGTTTGTATAGTCTTAGTTTGTAACATATATTTTAAGTGAATTTCGATATCTTATCATAACAAACTGGTAACTGGGGACTTTTCGCGGCAGCTTTAGCTGCTTTATCAGCTAATTCGTTCCCCATATTTCCAGAATGTCCTCTTATCCACTTAAAATATATGTTTATGTTAATGTTTTGTATTTCTGTCACACGTTTCCTTATTTCTTCTGTTAGTGAGTCATGTACCGAACGATTAGTCAGTTTTTGTAAGGTCGTCTTGCTGTCTGTGTATAAAATTGCATTATTATAGTGTCTGTATTTGGTCTTTATTAGTCGCAAACTTTCAAGTACGGCGTATTGTTCTGCTTGTATGTTTGTACAGTATTGTCCCAGTCTGTATTTATGTACGTCCGTGGGTTCGTCGTTAATAAATACCACTGATGCACAGCCTACGTTTTTGCCTTCCTTACTTCCATCAGTGTAAATTGTTAATTCTATGATGTTATTTTTGCAAGGATTTTTAAAAATTGGAAAATTGGATGGGTGAGGCCACATTGCACATTGCAATTCTTTTTCAATTTGAGTATTTCTAAAATTGTTTATGTTTTCTGAGGTTTTGAGAAGATTAAATTGTGCTGTATATTGTTTTGCAATTAATTCGATGGGAACTATTTTCGCTAGGACGCAAGCTGCTTCATACGACACTGTTTTAAAACCCTTTATCATTTTAATGGCCATCAATCTTCGTACTCGTTGTAATTTCATTAAATTGTGTTTTTTAGCAAGTCCAGATTCCCAGATATTAATAGCATAGGTTAATGATGGGAGTACGGCTCCTTTATACAATATATGTAATGCTTCTGTGTTTAGTCCCCATGTATTCTTTCCAGCGATTGTCAGATTATTTACTAGTTTTAATAATTTTGTCTGTAGTCTGTCAATGTGTGCGTTTCAGTTTAGTTTTCTGTCTAGAGTTATTCCTAAATATTTCAATGTTTCAACCTGTTGAATGTTTTGTCCTTGTGATTTTACATGTATTTATGGGTGGATTCTTTGATGTGTAAATATAATGAAAGATGACTTTTGAATATTAAATTTTAACTTATGCTGGTTGGCCCAGTTATCAACAATATTTGTAATTGCATTAATATTGACTTGTAGTTTTTCGAATATTTTAGATTTAATTAGCACTAATATGTCATCAACATATGCTAAAATAGTTGTGTCTGGAGGTAACTTTATCTTTAACAAATTATTTACAATTAGATTCCATAATAATGGTGAAAGGCTAGACCCCTGATGAGTTCCTAGTTTTTGAAATTTGTGAAATTTCATATTTGGTGTTATAATAAAGGATTGTCTGCCTTGTAAGTAATTTTTCACAGATCTATATATATTGTTAGGGCAATTTGAATTTACTAAAGAATTTAAAATTGATGGCCACCATGCATTATCAAATGCTCCTTTAATATCTAGTGATATGAGAAATGTATGTGATTTAGTGTTTTTGGCTTCAGATATGAATTGTAGTGTACTGTGTAATGCATCTATTGTTGATTTTTGAGAGGTAAATCCAAATTGATTGTTATATATATATATATATATATATATATATATATATATATATATATATGTGTGTGTGTGTGTGTGTGTGTGTATAAGTCCTATCGTTGGAAGTTTAATAAAGCTCTTGTATGATGGCGTACATAAACCGGGGTAAAGTGTTAAAAATCGTTAAAAATAATCCTTAGAAAACATATTTAGCTCCGATCGATGAGTAGTAATTGCATTTTGTTAGTTAATGTAATAAGACTCAGGATTGGCCACACCTAAGAACCTCACTTCTTTATTATTTGTAGATAAGACAGATCAGGGGCGAGATAGGCCCAGTGGTAGGGCATTCAACACAGGTTCTGGAGAATCTGAGTTTAAATTTCAACATTTTATCTTTATTTGCCGTCGTTCGGGGGTTGGATTGGGTATACTAGAACGGCCATTGGGCCACCCAACTTGATGGGCACCAGCAAAGGGGGAAATCAGGCAGTCGGAGCATAGCAATAACCACAATATCTCTCTATTTTGCAGTAAGGCCAATAATAACGACGTTATCTGCTTCTATGAGTCCTGTAGGACTGTAAAGGGTCTGATTTTAATAAGGGCAGATATACATGAACCAACTTTAACCCTTTCTGGACGGTGGGCTTCTCCAGCAGCCAGCACAAAGCCGTGACTGGCTGACGGTGGGCTTCTCCAGCAGCCAGCACAAAGCCGTGACTGGCTGACGGTGGGCTTCTCTAGCAGCCAGCAGAAAGCCGTGACAGGCTGACGGTGGGCTTCTCTAGCAGCCAGCACAAAGCCGTGACTGGCTGACGGTGGGCTTCTCCAGCAGCCAGCACAAAGCCGTGACTGGCTGACGGTGGGCTTCTCTAGCAGCCAGCAGAAAGCCGTGACTGGCTGACGGTGGGCTTCTCTAGCAGCCAGCACAAAGCCGTGACTGGCTGACGGTGGGCTTCTCTAGCAGCCAGCACAAAGCCGTGACTGGCTGACGGTGGGCTTCTCTAGCAGCCAGCACAAAGCCGTGACTGGCTGACGGTGGGCTTCTCTAGCAGCCAGCACAAAGCCGTGACTGGCTGACGGTGGGCTTCTCCAGCAGCCAGCACAAAGCCGTGACTGGCTGACGGTGGGCTTCTCCAGCAGCCAGCACAAAGCCGTGACTGGCTGACGGTGGGCTTCTCTAGCAGCCAGCACAAAGCCGTGACTGGCTGACGGTGGGCTTCTCCAGCAGCCAGCACAAAGCCGTGACTGGCTGACGGTGGGCTTCTCTAGCAGCCAGCACGAAGCCGTGACTGGCTGACGGTGGGCTTCTCTAGCAGCCAGCACGAAGCCGTGACTGGCTGACGGCGGGCTTCTCTAGCAGCCAGCACAAAGCCGTGACTGGCTGACGGTGGGCTTCTCCAGCAGCCAGCAGAAAGCCGTGACTGGCTGACGGTGGGCTTCTCCAGCAGCCAGCAGAAAGCCGTGACTGGCTGACGGTGGGCTTCTCTAGCAGCCAGCAGAAAGCCGTGACTGGCTGACGGTGGGCTTCTCCAGCAGCCACCTCACTCTATATTGTATAAGGACGGCCGTTTTTTTTCTTGTGTTGTATTTAGTTCTATAAGTTTGTATTTTTGTATAAATCGGTATTTGTTGTGTTTTTAAAAGAACAAATCGCCGTCGTTGCGATGCTCAAAAATTAAATTAAAAATAAATAAGGATGGCGGACTTCTCTAGTTCTTTTAGAATATTAGTCAGATTTCTTACTAGACGTGTTTGAGACTTCTCGGAAGATGATAAATCGCAGCCCAGTCCTTCCTCAGCTCCAGGAAGTAATATTGAAGAGCATTCTAGGATTTCGACGAAGACGATAGGCTTTTTCCGAAGCGTAAACAATGTAATTTGCTGAGGAAGCATCGCAGTTTCCAGGGATATATGTTATCTATCAGTAGTACAAAGGTTTTACGTGGAAAGGATTCTGCACTAATTAAAGAATATATATATATATATATATATACATATATATATATATATATATATATATATATATATATATATATATATATAACTAATACGAGAACACAAATCTGAAAGGGGGGCGCATGGAAAGTAGCCGTCAGGAGGGACAGGCAGGTATCGGGAGGGTCCCGTCACCGGGTACCCTCGCTCATACGACTGCAGCCGTCTCGATAGGGTTAATAATGATCTTGTATGAAGATGTAAATAAACCGAGGTAATGTTGTAATAATCGCTAAGAATACACAACTGATATTTATCTTTCATGAGTAGTTCTTGCTCTTTGTTAGTTAATGTAGGATAGGACAAATCCAGGGACCGAAAATAACTATTAATTTTTATTTCATATGAGTTTCAATTAACCTTTAATTTTAATTTTTTGAAAACAAAAATAAAAATTTCATTGTAATTTATATATTTTATTATTTTTTTAAAAATAATTGTCTAATAATTTTTATTTCTAAAACTTAAAAATAAAAATTATTTGAATAATGTTATTTCAAAAAAAGTTTTTTTTTAATGTTTAATAACAATTTGTTATTATTTTAACTTTAAACATTATTTTAAATAAAAAAACAAAACAATATTAGTGCCATAATGAATAGATTTATTGATTTTAAGAGCTCGCACACATAGCGACTAATAATGAATAGAAACAAAAACAAAAAAAAAAAGTAATGCACAAAAACGAATTCTATAATATACAAAATATACTCATAGAAATCAATTCTATAATATACAATAAATACTCATACAAACCCATTCTATAATATACAATAAATACTCATAGAAATCAATTGGATTTAGAGGAACTTTGATTCACTCACATAAAGAAATAACTTCTAATAATCAAAAGGTTCCAAATCAAGTATTTATTTATTTATTCCTAGGATAAGAGATATTTAATAAATGAGTTTCACTTTATCTTTAATTTTTATTATTGGGAAATAAAAATTCCATGGTAATTGATATATTTTATTATTTTTTTAAAAAAATGTTCTAATAATTTTTATTTTAAAAACTTAAAAATAAAAATTATTTTATAACAGTTATTCATTAATTTTAAAAATATAAATTATGAAGTAATTTTTTTGTCATAATTTTTAGGAAACATTTAATTTTTATTTCGGCCCTTGGACAAATCTACATGATTGAGTTGTAATCAGTCTCTAGCTGCCGTGGATGTGTGGTCGTGTTTGTTTTGGTGTTGTTTGGTTCGCCCATAGGCGCAAAGAGAATGGTTAGGCTACTGGAGGAATATTGCAGGAAATATTAACTGGACGTCAGTAAATGTCAATAAATCAAATATAGTGTTTTTTTGGAAGGGAGGAAGAGTAGAAGTACCTGGGTAACCAGATGCATATATATATATATATATATATATATATATATATATATATATATATATATATATTATTGATGTTTTCCGGTAGTGGGGTTGCTTAATTCCAGAAGGTGAAACAAAATTCAGTCTTGCACTAGGCCTTTCAACACAAATGTGCCATCATCAGGTGCTCCCTGCAGTGATAGTTGTTACTCTTGGAATAATTACCGTGGAGGTACCCTTGTCCGCTTTTGTGACTAAGAGATTTTCTTTCATTATTAGTAACAACTATATAACTATATATATATATATATATATATATATATATATATATATATATATATATATATTCTTGGAGAATGATGTGTCATGAATGTTTTCACTCAAAAAGTTTAAAATGATGACAGCATTTTAAAACTTCCATTAATGAATATATTTGTGGGAATAGAGTATTCTGATGTTATTATTCAACTTCTTTACTTGGAAAATATCTTAAATGAATTCTTGGCCGACTTTAGGAATAATAATGGAATTCTTCCGTCCGATGATAATTTCTCAGACATCATCGCCCCCCCCCCCGAGAGGTGTAGTGAAATTCCATCTTGGCCTAATTATATCATTTAAAGAGAAAATAGAATCTCAGAGGGAAAATAAATTAAATAAGGACTTGTGAAAGTAGTCATTTAATTTTTTTTCATTATTTTTATTCCGGAATTTTGTTCTGGGTTTTTATTTTTGAAATGGACATAACAATTTACATGGACTGACTCGGCACACTTGAATCACTAACTCACAGCTACACATGCCATCAAAAATTATAACGTATACTATTTTAAACTCACACAGTAAGTTCAGGATGCGCCAATTTCCAAGTTGAACCACGTAGGAAGATAAAGTTCAGGATAGGCCAAGATTGAAGTAGAGCCACGTAGGCAGATGAAGTTTAGGATAGGCCAAGATTGAAGTAGAGCCACGTAGGCAGATGAAGTTCAGGATAGGCCAAGATTGAAGTAGAGCCACGTAGGCAGATGAAGTTTAGGATAGGCCAAGATTGAAGTAGAGCCACGTAGGCAGATGAAGTTCAGGTTATGCCCCAAGTAGAACTGCGTAGGATGATGATAAAGTTCAGGATAAGCCAAGTTCCAAGTAAGGAGTACGTACAGTTTAGGGTAGGCCAAGTTCCTTGTAGGAGCACATACGGTTCAGGATAGACCAAGTTCCAAGTATGAGCACGTACGGTTCAGGATAGGCCAAGTTCCAAGTAGGAGCACGTAAGGTTCAGAATAGGCCAAGTTCCAAGTAGGACCACGTGCACTTCAGGATGGGCCAAGTTCCAAGTAGGAATACGAGTTCTCTCAGGAAAAAGAAAAGAGTACCTTTATAGGGAGCCGAAACAGCGACCCATAACATATAATTTATAATTTATTTATTGGATTTTTTTTTTTTTTAATTGGAATTAAGGGTGCATTCAACCGCGGGATATTGGAATTTTGGGACGGGTTATCCATAGGTTATCTAGCCTGTATAGGCCTGAAGCCTTTCCGTTTTTCTAAAGAAAAGCCACCACCCCATAGTGGGAATCGAACCCACGACCTTTGGCTCGGAGTGTTAAGAGCTCACGCCTTAACACTAACATCCACTGGGCCTACGAACATATTATTATTGTACGTTTTACATTCTTGGGACGGTTTGCTAGGTTACCAGGTTTTTTTAGCCATGATTGGGCTGATCCATTTTATCTTTACGGAAGAAACGCATGTACGTCTAGTGGGAATCGAACTCTAAAATTTTAACACCGTAGAATATATTAAAATTTGTTATTAAGCTACAGGTTCTACATATAGACTAACGGCAAAAGGATTTGATCAAGTATCTACAACCCACCTCTTGTGGACTTTATTCCAAGTAAATTGGTCCAGAGAGATAGAAAAATGTTGTCCAATGAGGGAGCAGAGAGACACTAATGATGAACGAATCGTTCTGAAAAAAGAAACATAAAACCCCGCCATTCCATTAGAACTTGTCGAAACATCCTTTCATCTCACACTCACACACTCCTCTCTTCAACACCGACACGCTTCTTTAGTGCCGATTCAAACCTTTTTAATGGCTTTTATATGAGTTTTATGTTTATCTTTTTGAAATGATTTCTCTTTAATTCATTTACACTGTGGACTGGGCCGTTTAAAAGGTTTGAGCCGCGAAAACGACGGAGCTGATTCCTCCAAGTGGCAAAAAACGTTTTTTTTGTGTTGTTTGACAAAAACGTTTGTCAAAAATTTGTTTGACAGTTTATTTGATGTATAAAGAAAGAGAGAAACTCTTAATAAATAAATAAGTGATGTTTAAAAGAGGAAAAACAGAAATTATTCCGTTTAGAGCTTTCTGGCCAAATTCAGGAACACAAAAATTTGCTTAAGCTCCACCCGACATCTCACGTAATGTACTGTATAACATATAGTGTTCTGTCTCGTACATGGCTATCGCGCTTGCGCCAACGCCAGCGGACACCTTCATGTGACACTTTTTTGTAACGTTAGTTCCACCCGATAAACCTATGTAATGTACTCTATAACATACAGACATCTTTTACGTACATGGCTACCGCCTCTTCGTATGCGCAAACGCATACAGTCTTCTTTTTTATACAATGCCACTGCGTTTGCGCGAACGTCACTGACACGGACAATTTTTTGGCACAATTTTTTGTAACGTTTTTTTTTCCAGTTTAGTCACCGTTAGAGCTTATTTGTGCTAAAAAATATAACGATACGATTTCATTTATTTCTCATAATATCACAAGAATAACTAAAACTTTAGTGATATTCATTTTTTGTTTTTCCAATTAAGTTATGAAATTGAGTAATTATCTCAGTTCTGGGTATACCGCTGGAAAGTTAATTCATTTTCAATTTCTGTGAGATTCAGCAGTTTGGAAAATTATTTATGGAGAATTTGTCGCTATCTAACAGTTATTGCGATTTAAAAAACATTGAAAATGAATTAGTCTTGAAAATAATTTGATGGTGATTTCAAAAAAGGAATGCAACATTAAAAATCTGTAAAAATGGCTTTTTCACAAAAAAATATGATTGGAACAAAACCAGATGTGAACCATACAGTTAGCAGGGTTTATCTACATTTTTTGTTTAGTTTCACCCCCTTGAGTATTGTCACGTACTTGCGAAACACCCTGTGTATAAATAGCTAACGTAAAGACGATTAAGTGACTCTGCAAACGGCGAAGAAGAGCGCATGCCTGATGATGTAGCTAGTAAGAAATATATTTGGGAAGAGCTCCTAGCCTCGCTAACTACCTCCATCCTCCTTGAGACGGTATTCATCTCATTTCCTCTAGCCTCTCTCTCGGCCGTCGTCATGACAACAGCTAGGTAGAGGAGTGGGGGAAGGAGGAAGGGTGGGGGGATGTAATCAGACCTAATCTACGCCAAATGTATTTTTAATGAACTATATAATTATGAGAGACTTGCTTCTCGGGTATTCTTATTCCTAAATGAGGTTTCAGAAATTCATGATTTTCAATCTAATATCTTGTATAAATATTAACAGGAAACATAAAATGAAAATAATTCATCACACAGGAGCAGCATAAGTAAGCACATTTCACAACAGGATTGTGTTTCCTCTTCATTCCTCAAGATTATCCTTGAAAACATGGATGGAGTTTTTGTCGAGATAATGCTATGCTGTACTACATACTTCCTAGGTCAAAAACAAACTTGACCGCTAACACACAATATATATATATATATATATATATATATATATATATATATATATATATATATGTGTGTATATATATATATATATATATATATATATATATATATATATATATACTAGCTGACTACCCGTGCTTCACCACGGCCGATAAGTATTTTTTATATTGCGTTAAATAAGGTATGATCAAAATTAACGCTACTGCATAATTTTGTACAGCTTATTATTGCACGGACTTTAGAGTTACCCAGGAAACACCATGTGGAGGTAACCGTGCTTATTTCTGTTGGGGAGTAAAAAAAAGGATAAAAAAATACAACAACCACTTAAAATTTCAGGTAAACAGAGACAAATACACGTTGAAAAGAATAAAACAACAACTTTGAAGTTTTAAGCACTTATCTCTTCGATCGACATCCCCACCGAACATTACAACAAAATCGTATTGTAGAGAATTTAGTAACCTTTCGAATAGCCGCCTTCCACTTACTACGATTTCCCAACCGTTTTCGAGATATTTTAGAAAATATACTGAGATCCGAAAACTTTGTATCACCATTCATACAATTTTTTTTCATATACTTCTTACCTCCAAACGGTACCAAACTTTAAATATCTTAGATTAGATGAATCTGAAATACCTGGTACAAGTTTCAAGTGACCCAATCATCGTTTCTGAATATTCTAATAGAAAATTAGTTTGGAAAAGTATTTCTAGCAATTTTTTTCGTAAACGGTTACAGAAATCGCTTTAAAAATGGTTTGATTCGTTCCATTCGTCCTACCTGCAAGCATATGGATTCGGAAATGTAAGAGTTCCGATTTTTTCGCGCAAAAGTTGCTCCGAAAACCATGTTCCATTAAACGGATCCAATGCCAGCCTTTAATTAAATTATTAATGGCTACCTTTGTGCTAATGACTCTAGCAGTCGAGGCAGCAAGGGGAAAATCAGGCAGCCGGAGCATAGTACTGACCACACTATCTCCCTGGTGTGCCGTATGGTCATGAATCAGACGCCTCTATAGTATCTGCCCCTCAGCGCCCTCTTGGCCTGTTATGGGACTATTTTGATTTTTTGATTTGTGGTTTACTTTTTCACCAAAGAATAAGACATCAACTTATTTATGACCTAAAGCTGATGAAGCTATTGTTCAAATAATTGTCCATTGTTATGGACTTTATTGAGTCTTCTTGGTTTGTTCTTAGGCCATCAAAGGGAATCAATTATTGAATCATAATTGAAAAACAAAAATCATTAATATCTTTATTATTCTTGCTTAGATAATTATATTTGAGATAATGTAGCATTGTATTATAAAGAATCGACATACCAATATGTCTGCAGAATATCATGTTTGAAATAGTAAAGTGATCTATTCAGTTAAGGTATCATTTATATCTTATTATCTGTTATTTCTTGTTATACGCTACTAATATTATTGGGCTCTTGGACATTTTTCAACGGCCAAGTCACATACTTATAAGGTAAAGAAATTCTTCTGAATTTAAATTTTTTTTTTTTATGGGACAGGGCATCGTTCCGCTGGCAATTAAACACGTACTTAAAGACGGCAGAGAGTGAAAAACACCGCGACACCAACACGAATTACTCACACAGGACAGTACGCACATCAATAATATACTGAAATCTCTAAACCTCAAAAATAACATGAATCCATGACAGAGACCTCGGCCCATATTCGAAACTCTCACATAAGGATTTTATTTCCTAGTGTCGTCCTTTGAGGATCGGATTCAGGGCCCCGGATCTTCCCTAGGCCCACCCAGCATTTGATGAGTACCTGTAAAGAGTAAAATAACACGACCTGAGCATAGTATCGTCTAAAATATATTCATAGTGTTTAAGAAGCAATTTTTTTTGGTTTACAATTTATTTTAGCAATAAAAATTATGTTCTTGGACCATAAAAACTATAATATTTAATATTGCACAAATGAAAAGAAAAATAATAACATAATATTGCATACATTTTCATTTGTTCATTTCCTGCGCAGTGACATCTATCCATAGGTTTCCATCCCTCCTCAACATCAATTATGGAGCAGGGAACTGATTTTTTTTTCCCGGCCCTGAAATTAAAAAAAAAATCAACTTGCTGCAGTCGGGACTTTATAAATTGATTAATTCTTTAAATCTCTAATTTAATTAATTTTTGAAAATATATTTCCTTTATTAATAGTTTATTATTTTTCATGATGATTAGATAGTTAGCCGTCGAGGTGATAAGTACAGATGGAATGGTTGGGATTCGGCTAAATAAAGCCGAATCCCAACCATTATTTAGCCGAATCCCAACCATTCCATCTGTACTTGTTTATTATTTTTGTTGCCCATTGTGTTATTCTATTAAACTGTATTTATCCTGTTGTAGAGTACATTGGTGATGGTCCTGGGATTACCATGGCCAGAATCACTTCACAGGGAAAAGGTGAGAATTTCACATCTCATTTTACATATTTATGTATTGGAGTGAATGATGTATTTATTTGTGGAGTGACACGAAGCATGAATGTGTTAACTGATTTAATTAGAACTCAGCAGATAACATTTTAATGGTATATATTATTAATATTATTTCACCTATAGTAACCCTATGCTAGAGCCGTCCAAGAATATTTATTTATATAAATGAATATACATTGCTAATATTTAATATGAATAAATAAACTAACAACTTTTACTATATTTTTTAAGGTAATAAGTAGTAGTCCATAGCCTGAGAAAGAGTAAAAGAAATGGAAATACAAGCCATAGAAACCTATAAATATATTTCTCCTGAATCTCATCATTTTAAGTAAAAAAAGTCCGTCACGCAGGAGCTGCATAACTAAGCACTTTCCTCAGAATTTGGGTAGTGTAGACTGCTTTCCAGAACAATTTGCTTAAAATATCCTACATAAATAAAATAAAAACATGAATAGTTCTCTTTTAAATTTGTAATGAGTAACTGATCAATTATTAATTTGCATCCAGAGTTATGTTTACACATGGTACCTACTACACTACGTAATAAATACAAAAAACCTCATATTATCGTATTTTGATCTAACGCAGGAACAGGATACAGTCACTCTAGTGGTAGAAAGCGCTCCTTGCGGCGGCTTTGTGAACCTACGTCTGACGGGCTTTTCTATTGAAATATATTACAAATTAAACCCCCGCTTTCCGATTGACCGATTCAGCTCATTTTTACAACACTTCTTTCTCATGAGTTACCCACGACATATACCGCGTTTCATTACAATACAGCAGAAATTACGACCGGTATGAGTATATTAGGAATTTGGGTCCCGAGTAAACCCCCCCTTCTAATGAACCGATTTAGTTTATTTTTACAACACATATTTACCTGTAGATTACCACTACGAATACCGAGTTTCGTCGAAATATACCAAAAATCACGGCTGGTAGTGCCGAATTGGTATTGCGGGTCCGAAGTAAACCCCCCCCCCTCCTAATGAACCGATTTAGTTTATTTTTACAACACATATTTACCTGTGGAATACCACTACGAATACCGATTTTCGTCGAAATATACCAAAAATCACGGCTGGTAAATTGGTATTGTGGGTCCGGTGTAAACCCCCCCTTCTAATGAACCGATTTAGTTTATTTTTATATCTCACTTTTCTCTCTATATTACCACTACGAATACCAAGTTTCGTTGAAATATAACAAATATTACGGCTGACATAGTCAAATTAGTGTTTTGGGTTCGGGGTAAACCCCCCCTTCCGGTGGACCGACTTTGGTGGTTAACGAACTCGTTCAATCGTTTGCTAATTGAATGCTATATACCAAGTTTCGTGTAAAAAAAAACAAAAACTCTGGCCGCTATCGTGTTAACAGACACACACATATATATATA